>JBAJNP010000255.1:82572-104298 GCA_036877545.1 Yasuhikotakia modesta | reverse complement strand
GAAATTTCTGAACGAATAGGCTGTTCCCAGAGTGCTGTATCAAGGCACCTCAGTGGGAAGTCTGTGGGAAGGAAAAAGTGTGGCAGGAAACGCTGCACAACGACCTCAGACATCAAATACAACACTTGCTCTTTATTTCACTGCGTTTAAACAGCCAGTCAATACAGCCATCAAAAAAAATCTTTGCATAGTATAGTATTCAGCATAAATACAGCTTTATATAGTAAGAAATTTCCATTGTTTTAGTATGTCTAAGTGTAAATTTACTAATCTCTCATAACTGTAGAGTGCTAGTTTGTACTGTGCTGTGTTGCTTATTGACGCTTTGCAATAACTGGCCTAGTTGGGGAGATTAGAACCATAAAATTCAGTTTGATTTGCAACAATCTCAGAAGATTGTTGCTAATACACAAAAAAGCTTCTATCTGGGTAGGTATGTGTCTGATGCCTAGATGTATAGAGGTGATGATTTAAGTTTAAGTCACCAACATAATAATGGTGTCATAAATTTGCCTAAATAAATTTGCCTTTTGCCTTTGGTTTTTCAGAGGTGAAGATGATGGATGAATTTACGATAATTGATATGTTCTTTTCGTAACCAGAGAATATTTCAGCTTCACTTCCAGATAACTGTCATGTACATGCATTTTTACTTTTGTGTATTAGGTTTAGTGAAGGCCTGCAAGAGCTATGTTATTGTAAATGTGCATGTTGCAATGGCTTGCAAAAGCTAAGTAATTAAAAAAAAAAGTTATGTATAGTTTATGTAGAGTTTTAGGTTTATGCAGAGAGATTTGCATCCAAATTTTAGTTGAAAATGTTTTCCCACTTTTTTTCCTTTTTTGAAACATTTGGTTATGTAATTCTCAGATTGTGTATGTATTTAAAATTATGTTTGTTTGTTTTTTTTTTTTATCTCAAAACACTATCATACTGCATATTGCAAGTTTAGCAAGTATTCATCACATTTTCCTTCAATGTCATGCAGCCCTAGTTTTGTGTGTATGAGGGTGATTGTGTGTATCAGGTTTAGTGTGTGTATGTGGGAGACAGTATGTCTAAAAATAAATTTGTATCTATGCAAACCTGAATGATATGGACAACTGAATGTTAAGGCATTCTCTTCTGTGCAGGCTTCTATGGTGATCTTTTGGATGCAGAGGAGAATGGGATTGGTAAGTTCTGTTTTATTTCAGACTATGCATAAGTTTCACAAATGTGGTCTAAGTTTGATCACGCATAAACTCCACCTGGCAATCTATGCTGACTAGTTGGGTAATAGTTTGTTAATAACAGATGCCCAACAGGGGGCAGGACATTGCCAAACCAATGACTTTGCTGTGGCACAACCCATACAGTCTCTGCTTAGTTATGTTTGCAAATGTGCATGATTATGTTTTTGTTGTCCTTGTGCATCTAGTGTTTGTCTACTGATTAAGATAGAAGATGGTGTAGGTTTCGAACACAGCCAGCGAGTTTCTCTTTGTTCTGTGATGGTGTATCGTAGTTTCTCATTTCTGACTTGTGCTTGTGAATGTGTGTTAATGGTCAGCTGTGTAAAAATGCCTTTGCTGTGCTGGGCATATTATTAGTGCTGATTATTAATTACTAATAACATGTCACCCTCACAGTGCTGTTTTCACTGTTCAGTTATGTTGAATAGCTTGTATGTGTACTACATTGATTTGCTTTTTACATGCAACAGCAAGCCAGTTTTTACATTTACTGTTTAATTCTTTTTATTTATTAATCCAGTCATTATGCTTCTAGTACTTGTAAGTGAAATATTAAAACTATTTTCAATAACATCACATTGAAATAGCTTTTATATGAAGGGAAATTAGGAGTAAATGTTTAAAATGGTTTTAATGCAGAGGTATGTTTTATATCAGATGACTGCCTTTGGTTGGCTAAAGTGTAGAGCCCTCTGGTTGTGGAGGCTGTTATTGTGTGTTTTTTCACAGTTTACTGAAAGAAGCAGGTTCAGCTCAAGTTCGTTTCTTTCTCTTTCAGTGTTTTTGCCATTCCAAAGCTCTTCACACTGTTGCTTTCTCTCTTTCTCCCTCCATCTGGTTTTTACTGTCTGTGAGCTGTATTACCAGGTGCCAGCTGGAAAAGGAAAAGGTCATTTTTAGTTCAACCACTGGTGACCTTAGTGTGACTGCCACATGTAAACCTCTGGGAACCTCTGATCAGGGATAAGGGGCTTGGGGGACCAGTTAAACTAGTCCAGAAAAAGGCTCTATTGTTGCTGAGACCTGTGATAGATTTATGAGGTAATGCAGGGTTAGGGCTGTAAATGAGGGGGTGAAATGGGTATGTTTGCTACTCTTTGATGTTGTTCATACTCCATTAGTAGATATGTGATATGCATGTGTGAACTTCCCTGTTTATTCTGTTGCATCTGCAGTTTGTCCTGGATAAGTAAAGGATGGATGGATGGATGATGTTTTCTTTTGTTTGTTTTTTTTACTCGGTAAATTAAAAAAAAAAAATTAAAAATTCACATTTACCTACCACTAAACAATATAAAAAAGAATAAACTGTTTCACATTAGACTACCACAATTCCACAAATAATAACGAATAACAATGTGTATTGTTTGTTGTTATTATATTTAACAAAGAATTAGAACTGTGTATTTAAGTATGTTATTGATTAGGGTTATTGAATATGGCAGTAATTTCCAAAGCATTTGTTATTTTAGTTACTTCCTCTTAAAGCTTTGTAATGGCATTTATCAGCTTTGCCCAGCAGATGTCTTCAGTGTGCACTGTTACTTGCTGTCTCTGTTCAATAGGTTATGTGCTGTTACGGCTTCTAAAGCTTTGCCTTTTATCTTTAATGTGGCATTATTAAGTATCCCTTAGCTTTAAAAGGAAGTAACTAGTAACTAGTTTCTTTCTAGGAAATAAACCCTTGCCTTGGGGTTGTTGGAAAGCTAAAAATTGCTGAAAAGTTCTTTTCAATGCATTTCATTAGAATTTCACATAAAAACCCTTAAAAAATACATTGAAAAAACCCAGAAAAAAAATGCTGGGCCTGTTTAATGTTCCATTTTAGTCTGTTCTTTACTGTCAGCTAAAATGTAACCGCATCTTGCACTTTATCTAACCCCAATGATTTATTACAAAAATGAGCAATATAATTATTTGGAAATATTTACATAGACTGGAGTTACATTATAGCTTTAACTGAATGGCTGTTTATATGTTGGTATTGCCGTGGTGTTTTTACTTGAGTTGCTAAAAGTGAAATCTTGGGCCACTGCACATCCCCCAATATTCTGCCAAATGTCTAATCCAAATGCAGTTGTAAAGTAAATTGTCAGTTTCACAATGTGTGTGTGTGTGTGTGTATGTTTTGCAGAGTAGGTTCAGCATTAGTTTCAGTGCTAATAGAGTTGTGTAGGGCCTAAACCCCAAACAAAAGAAAAGTACTGCCCTTAATCTGAGCAACCTGTCAACTTCCTGATCCATCCCTCACGTTTCCATGGATACTCCAGCTTCCCATCCAATCGCCGGTGTGTGTGGCTGCCGTGGCCGATGGGATTAGGGGAAAGGGGGCCAGTCAGCACGTTGGGTGTTGTGTTAAAGCCATGGAGGCATCAAATGTTTTTGTTTGGATTTGCGAAGAGGTTTGCCACACTCACAGCATTAAGCTTTTGTGTCTGGCAAAAGGTTGCCTTTTTTGACCTGTGCATGCAATGCAACGCAGCACACATGCATACACTATTTTTTATAGTAAAATATAAAATTATAGTCTCTATGCTTCTCACTGATGAGCACACACACACTCAGTAAAAAGGACTATCACATAAATAGGAGAGCTAAAACACAGAGTATACATATTTATAACAATAAGCATAAAACATTGACGCCTGCTAATCAGTCTCATGTGAGCACAGCTCAGATGTAGTTTCCTAAGCCAACCACAGGGGAGTGGCAGAGAGCACAGGGTTGAATATAAAAGGCTTTTGCTTGTCATGTGGCCTCAGTGAACTCGGCACCCAGATGCAGACATTTGGCTTCATTCCAACACATGCTTCTCTTGCTGTCCTCACATAACAGGGCAAACACATACCTCTCTCTCCTCTACACTTTATCACTGTTTTTTCCTTTGAAATTTAAGCAGTTTAATTTTCCTTTCATATTGGTTTTTAAATGCTTTTGTTTTGTTTGGTAAAATAATGTTCTAGAAATATAATTTCACATTTTTGCGGCATGTTAAATGGGCATCGGGCATAATGGGCATAAACCAGTCCTACAAAAGTCACTGTCACTGTTGGGTGCGAGCTAAAGGTGTCAGAGTGATAGTTGTTGGGGTCAACAAGACCAATACACATACCAAGTTTCATACATGTGCATGCATGTATGTATAATATATGCGCCATCTTTTCGTGCCCCGCCCTCATTCCAGCCTTTGCCCAGCCTTAAGGGCCAACGTATGTCAAGTTTTAAGAGGTTTTGAAAATGTTAAGGGGACTAAAACCCCAGAAAACATTGAAACAGTGCTTGTGTCCTAATTATAAAGCTTCTGCTGTGAATTGGGGAAAGGTACAGAGACAGCGTTTTGAACACTGATCTGCTATACTTGCTCAATAGCTGTTTTTTTATTGCAGCTTTAATGTGAGTCTTTGTTACTTCCATAAAGCATGTCAAATTGAAAACACTATGTGACACTGTGTTATGTGTAGTTATAACATGGAATCAATGTTCTCACTAATAATACAAACATCAATAATACAAACACTACTAATACAAACTAATAATAACTAATAATACGAACACAACTGAGAAATGTTCAACTCAATTTATATGTAAAAAATCTAAATTGTAAATTCCAAATATTATTTATAAATATGCAAGCGAAAGCACAAATGCTTCACAAATGCTTAGACAGCTACATCTCGCCTAAATAAACTAAAAATGTTTTGCAAATATGTATTTTTCAAGTTCTTGAATTAATTTCCTGTATACTTTTGTAAATGTATATGTGATAAATTAAAAGCAATTCCTGATAGACTGTTATTCATGGCTATCTTTTCTGGAGGTTGTCCTCTTATCAAACTGCACTGAGCTTTTAATTCACCAATCACAACAATCCTTCCCGAACTGACAAGGCATAAGTCTGCTCTGAATTTTGCAGTGTCTGGGTCAGTTCATAAATAGAGCAAGAGGTTTTCGGGAAGGCCACAGTCTATAAAAGTTACTTTCTTTACCATTTTACAATTCATATAGTATTCTTTAGGGTTGTCTTTGCTAAGTTAGGTTGGATGTTTAAAAAGTCACACAAGTTGATGTTAGTCAGATTAATTTTTTTATTGAAGGTAAATATTTGAATTTTGGTTTGCCTTTCTGAATTGTGGTTTGTAAATGTATTATTATTGAAGAGCATTTTGGCTGCATAGTACAATTGTCACAGGTGGCTGCGCGACTAAAACAAAGAGTACGCGGAGAAACGGAGATGGGAGAAACGGACCAGGGAGCTGCAGCAGGAGGAGCCAGTGGAGACCCAGCGCATAGTCGTAATGGCCACCCACTGCGTAGTTGAAGGAGGTAGCCCTGGAGGAGGAAGGAGTGATGATTCCAGGGGGCAGGCCAGGTGATGGAGCCCGAGGAGTCGACGGAAAGCCGAACAGCCGAGGTGGGGGGGGGGGGTTGCTTAAAGTCCAAAAGGCTGAGATCCACTGACATATACACTGTTTTTCTAGATGTTTTCCTGGTGTGGATCCCAGCAAATGTGCAGTGCACTTTTGTTCAGTAAGTGTTCTGCCGCAGAAGGTCTATTAATGGTTTGAAAAAACAAACAAACAAACTCCAAGAAATGAGAGGCAAGACTCTCCCTTCAGCCATTGCTTGTTTGCATGCTGTGGGTTGTATGCTATTATGGGCCAGTGAGTCAGGTCTACTCTCAGACTCACAGCAGAGTGCCAGTTTGGTCTGGTCACCATAGTGAAATCTCTATATGGGCAGCAGAGAGACACAAACTTAGTTGTAAACCCTCCTTACCTCAGACTATTTCCACTCTAAAAGACAAATACAGAAAAGAACAAGAGAAACTGTGGAGCAGAAGTAAAACGAAAGCTTGGTTTAGGCTGACTGGAAAATTTGTTAAAAATTTCCCAGCACCTAAAGCAAACTAAACTGAGCAATTATGTTGGGATTGTTTCCAGATGATTCTATCTATCTTCCTGCTTAAAAAAGGGAAACAGGGTTTTAAGAATGGAGAGTGCTGATTGTTTTTCCTTTCGCTTGTGCAGAAAGGGTCAGCATAGAAGAAAAAGTGTGGAGAAGGTACCACTTCGCTTATCCCTGTGGTATCTGTTGTATGTTTATGTATTTATTTAAGCTGAGAGCCGAGATCTATCTGAAGCAGATCCATTTTAGCATGATTAAGGTAAGAGTGCTGGACCAGAGGTTGGCAAAAGCACAACCCAGCTTGGCTACCAAACGACCAGAAAATTAAACCAATTTAATTACAGTGTTATACCGGTGAACTTTGTTATATGAACTTTCAAGTTGTTTTGGCTTGGGCTGCAAAACATGGCCTAGTAGTTAGTACATGTGCTGTGACTGTTGATTCTCAAGCTCATGCAAGAAAAGAGAGACTTAACATTTCTCAAGCTTGTTTCATGATCTGATCTTTGTTATACTGTTTTACGTAGAGGATACAAAGAGTTTCATTTCAAACTCTTAATTTTTGGGAAGGCTTCAGATGGTAATAAACTAGTTTTTAGTTTTTTAATGGAAATATAAGTTGAACTTTTCATGCAGAGCTTCGGTGAGTGATGGGGGAACTTCTCCACAAGATACCTTTGTCTCTACACAGATCACATTCCTCTTTCAGTGACACTCCCTATTTTTACCCATTTTATAATACAATAATTATAATAATTCAGATCAATTTGATAAACAATAGCACACCTCCTTCACAACACACAGTTTGATGTATGCTGTTTGTACTGCAGTCATAAATCATACATTTAATACTTGGTACTAAAGGTCTGTTTAAACATGTCATAATTTAGTTCAATTCTTTGCATTGGTACGAAGACGCAGATTAATTAAGAAGGCCTAGAATTTCATTATTTTACCTTTCACCAAGAGACTTTCGTGGATGTGGATGATGCACTTACCAACATAAGATACTCACAGTGATCATTGGTGGTACACTAAAGTCCCTGCGAAAGGCTCTTGTCAGAGCACTTCCGAGAAATCCTTTCCTCAGAGTAGACTGAGAGCTCCTCCAGGCATTTGACTGAGGTTCTTGCACCGCAGTTTGCATTCATTGATCAGTGAGTTGTGTCCATTTTAAACCCACCGACAGCAATGAATGTTTATTGCAGTCATTAGTGGGCAAATATTACCCATACTGCTGTTTCCAGAGGCTTCTCGAGATTCGCTCCATTTACATTGTTTTTGGTGACCCTCAGGGTACAGTCAACGGTCGATGGTTTGTTGCAGAACTTTTAAACTCACCGACAGCGTTGAATGTTCTCCAAGGGGCCAGAAAATCTTGTAGGACAATGGCTCTTTGTAAAGTAGAACCACAAGGTGTGTTTTGGGTCAAGATCCAAAACCTAGAGCACATCAAACTAGACTTTTCTCGCTTCAGGATGTCACCAGCATTGTTTAATACCATTATTGGATTTTATACCATTACACGCACAAACCAATAGCCTGAAAGTTACATCAGGGATGAGAAAATTCATATTTTTCAATATTATTCATATTTATACATTCAAATTCTCTTATGTTTCCTTATAATTATATGATTAATTATAATCATTTGTTCACAATAACACTAATTTATACAAATAAATGGTTTAGTTTTCATGTAAAGACATCAACATATACAGTATGATTGGACAGTAACAAATGTTGGGTTGTCAGGCTTTTACTGTTGTTTTAAATCTTGCTCTCTCACTGGTTTCTTTCTCTTCCTCTAGATCTGTTCTCTTTACCCCAATCTGAACCTTAGTCTGTGTTTTCTGTGCGAGAACTCTTTGAGGCAGGCATGCATTATTAACGCCCACTCCCATTTGACTTTTCCTTCGAACTTATCAGCCAATCCTGGTGACATTAAAGCTATATGCACTATATGCTCTCTTTCATTCTTGATGTGTCTTGCCCCCCTCCTCCACTCTGGCACAAAAATCAAGAGGGCTGAGCATGTTGTGGGATTTTGAAAATCCCTGATTAGAATATCATGCGAGGTATGAAAAGGAAAAAAGAATATCAGTCCATGCGGTTCTTTTGGATGTGGTTTCCAATGAGTGAGCATGAGAAGTCAACGATCTTGTGGCACAAAGAAACAAATGCTAAAAACTCAATCTTAAATGTTTGCTGCATGTTGTATTAATGTATTAACTGTATAAATTTACACAACACTAAGGCCATGGGTTTGATTCCCATGGGACACACTAAGAAAGGTTTACATTGAACATGCTGTAAATCAGCTACAATCAAAAATGTAAATAAAAGAAAACAATGCAGAACGTGTATTTTTCAATGCCTCTTTACTGAAAGCGCACCTGGTTTCAGTGCAATGAAAAAAATAACAGTCTGTGTTTTGTGCATGTGTGTGCGTGGGTTTAAGACCCCCTGGCCACAGTGAACCTCGGAGCACTCTTTCTGTCTTATCACTTTTCACACACCTGCTCAGAGTGACACTGTTAATGAACAATGTATGGGTGGATTGAACGTGTGCGTGTGTGTGTGTGTACATTAGCATGTTGTATAATTGGCACTATTGCTTGCATCTAATAACTGAATCCAGCCCAAAAATATTTGATTTGTATAGCAAACGAATGGAAACACTCAGAGACCCCCACCCCTAGGCCCAGTAAGTCTTTTGGGTTGAGCTTCCTGCCTCCCAATGCTAGCTGTGTGTGAACAGGGTAAAATACACCTCAGGCGCATCTCATCCACAAGAGTGCAGGAGTGATGAAAACAGCCAATTTCACACCAGTGCAGCATTAATTTAGGCAGATATGCCCTGAGTCTGGCTGAACTGGAGCATCTCCTGTTTGAGGCTTTGAACTGGGGGTGCACCCATACAAAGATTTCTGGTATATGATTGATGATTGTTCTTAATAATAGATAAAATGATGAATTAAATTCCTAAATCTGGAGCTCTGGGTGGATGATGAAACAAGGCAATATTACAGAAATTTGTAACTATTTTACATTTTAGCAAAATGGTGGCTAATGAATTTCACAGTTTTTTGTACAGTTTTGTATGATTTTAGGATCTGCTTTTTCCCCAGTGATGGTTAGGTTTTATGGTGGCCTTTTATTTGTTTGTTTGTATGATTCATATTGTTCAAATTCATTCACAATTGCAGTTACAATGGTTACATTTTCCAATGAAATCAGAATGGATATAATGCAAGAAGCTTTTTTATGTGTCTGTCAAATTGAAGGCTAGCTTTCTTTCTTTACTATAATTATCTTTTTGGAATTATTGTTTTTCTTTTCATTTTTGTGTTTGTTTGTCCAAACTTTGTCAACATGCCATTTCGTTTCATCCCTTATATATCCCTGTGTTCCTGTCTCTTTCTTTCCTTCCTGTACTAGCAGTAGTACCCATTAAAACTGTGTGTAGGTGTGTAATTTCTGCACCACTAGCCTTACCAAATGGAACTGCAAACAGTTTCTGAACTGTATTGAATTGTATTAAAAGAATTGTTTGTTCAAAATGTTTCTATTTGCTCTACAACAATCTAAAGTGCATGTATTTTTAAAAGGAATAGTTCACACAAAAATTGCATTCTAGCATTCTGTCATACTTAATTTTGTTTTTCCTCTGTACAACACAAAACAAGATATTTTAATGTTGTTTTTTAACAAAGGGTGGCACTGTTGTTTGGTAGCCAACACACTTCAAAATATCTTCTAGTCCTTTAAAGAATCTAAACATACTTTAAATTGTACCTCCTGTGTTTCTCATGGGTTTGTAACAACATGAGGTTGAGTAAATGTCAACAGCAAATCCATTTTTCAATGAACTGTTCCTTTTAAATGCACTTTAAGCTGTTGTAGGGCAAATCAAATGTTAAATGTAATAGATATAACCCTCTTTTGAAGCAGGATGTAAAATGATCATAACAAACTATCCAATTTATAAACCATGACATCTGTGAACCATCCATCTATTTATCATCATCTCCCTGATTCATCTAGAGTTCAAAGAGCATCTTTTCTCTTTTTTCACACAGGACCCACCCACCTCCCTGTATCTCTCTTTCATAGACTGCTGCTCCCACTCTCATTAGACTGGTAAAGACTTGAGCTTCTGAATATGTATGCTGCTCAGGAGAATCCTGGATTAAGAAATGAAAGAAGAGACTGCTTGGTCTCTGATGTTGGCTGTGACTTCCCATGATGCCGTCTGTCTGTTCCCGTCACATTGAAGCTCATTATTCAGAGTCAGAGCCGAACTGCCTTCGCTGCTTCATCAGCGTGTCTCACCATCATTCAAACTCACGGGCTGTTCTGCAGGATAGAGAAAGACAGTCACTTAGAGGCTGACCTATTTACTGCTTGCATCAAAGAAAAGACACCTTTGAAATGAGGAATGCAAAAAAATAGACTCAAACATTTTGTTTTGGGGTTGTTCAAATTTACAAAGTAACAAATTTAAAAGTAGCCTAAAAACAAAGTAACCGTAAAGCAAAGTTGCCTGAAAATATAATGTACTTTGTTCAAACTTTGTGTTTAGATAATTCCACCCTTAGGAGTTTTTTGTACAATGTATTCATGTTTAAAAGAATGTATGATTACTGATAGCAAATTGTCTTCTATCTTTTTTCCCCTGTCTGGGTTACAGGCACAGTCATTATGAATACATCACAATAGTCTACGCTTTTGTTACCTCAAAGCACTGGTATTTCTTAAAGAAAATGCAAATCTGTTTTACTCTGTTTTTCTTACTTTAGTGACTGAAAATGAGAGAGCTAAATATTTTATGTGTTCTGTACAAAAACCATATCTCCATTATTTTCCACAATAAGAATTTCACAATTATTAGAAGCTTAATAAAGCGTGAAGTAACCTTGATGAGGTAATACGCTGCTAAAAGAATGTTTGCCCAAGAATGTGGAGAGCCAGACTCTCTCGTACGTACACACACACACCACACACACACACACTCTTGATTTGGATGTTTAATCCAAGTTTAATCTGTTTCGTAGATGCCACGCTGCGTCTACAGTTCTTGCTTCAAACGGAAGCTAACCTCCATCGCTCTCATCCGAGCTCTCTTTATCACCACACAAACAGACTCGCATTTCTAACGCGCATGTGGAAAAAGGAGAACTGATGCACACATCGTTTGGAGCAATTATGAGTACTAAATGTTCATGTACACGTTTTCTGTGTGTGTTGTGCTGAGCCTCATGGTACTGTCACTGTCGCTAAAGCAGCTTGTTATCTTATGACATTCATCAAACATGAAAACACACACACAATAAAAAATGTGAGTCAGCTGAACACCACATCCACACTGCGAGTGATGTGATGGGACTGGAATGCCCATCTTATAATCATCCCTACTGCAAGCATTTAAAGTTACTTTGTTATTTATAATGGGCGTGTCCTAGTTTCAATGCGTCGCAGCGCATGCATGTTAAAAGCCCTCAAGGTCGGGCACTCGGGTGTCCTTATATTGTGCACGTTATTGTCCAGTTCTCCAAGAACAAATCAAAGTACATAAAACCTGCAAAGTACTTAAAACAACTTTGTTTTCTAATTTTGAGTTTAGCAGAAAGATGGTGAAACCCTGACGACAACTGTGTGTTAATCTTAAAGACATCAGGAGGCTTCTCCATTCACATTTCAGAGTGCAGCTACAGCTCAGTGGATTAGAGCGAGTGAGTGGGTTGACAGGCAGAGCAGAAAGCATTAACCACAGCGCTTGCAGTGGCACATCCATGACTCTCTTCCCATTGTGTGCGTTAAGAGCATTATAATATTCTGCTTTTTCTCACTTCTTGCTGCAGTGTTTCATCTTTCTCTCACTCTCTCTGTCTCTTTTTGCCCTTGTACACACACCTTTCTGTTCATTATGTAAGTATTAGCTGCTTTGCTAATGCGCGCTACAGCAACCAGCCGCAGATGTCCTTATCTTCTGCTGAGGCTGCACTCTTTAACTGCGCTCTCTCCTTTCAACTTTCCTTCTCTGTGGTTCTTTTTAGGGTCATACCTTCTTAATGTAGAACACAATCAGTGGTACTCACTAAATAAACCAGTTCCCTTTCTTATATTTTGGTTGTAAAAGTAGAGGAATAATGAGTCACAATACAAGCTGGACTTAAACCCCCATTTGCACAGGTAATAAAAAATTGCACTGATACAAATTGAAATGCTGGATGGAAGTAGATTTTCCTTGTGTTTTTGTCTCATGAAAAGTGTCAATAATTAATCATTTCACTTTATAATCCAGTATTTTTACTGATTTTATGCAAATGTATAATTGTAAATTTAACTGATCAGTATTTAAACTGATTTTATGCAAACTGATTGTAAATTCTGATTGATTGTGCTGTATTTAAATCCATTTCATGTTGAGTCTTTAATTCTGTTGTAAAATCAATGTAATGCAAATCCTCTCATAGCTTGTTGTTTCAATGCAGTTAACCCTAGTCTTATCTGTTTTGTGTTTGATTTTAGACAATCCCAGGGATTTTATTTCTGTTTCATGTACCACAATTCCCCCTGGCAAAACCTTCAACCTGACTATAAAACATGCACTACATTCACACCTTGGTGGTTAAACTGATTTTTCTGCACAGAGGATACATCGTTATTGGATTCTGCTTCACACACACACACACACAGCTTTTCTATATTTGTCTTAAAGTTAAGGTCAAAGTAACACATTTCAATCCAAAAACAAATTCACTTTGAAATGAAAGCAATGTTTATTTCTAACCACTCTGAAGGGAAGCCAGAAGAAAACTGCTTTGACTTTAGAATGGCAGGGGTCTTTTTTGATGGGGTAAAAAAGGTATTTCTTTACGACTTCACACCCTCTTGTAGGATCTTGCTTTGAGAGGATCATAAACTACTAAAGAATGGTACAACTTACACCTCGAAAGGCCATTGAAACATTTCTGTGCTTCTGTAGATGATAGTGGACTCGTAATTTCACCTCCACTGTGCCATAACACAAC
Source organism: Yasuhikotakia modesta (assembly GCA_036877545.1). Taxonomy (NCBI): domain Eukaryota; kingdom Metazoa; phylum Chordata; class Actinopteri; order Cypriniformes; family Botiidae; genus Yasuhikotakia; species Yasuhikotakia modesta. The sequence goes on along the minus strand of JBAJNP010000255.1, from coordinate 91,121 downwards.
ACTTTCACAATATTTTCACACAACATTCACAGCTTAACATTTCTGCAAATATGCAATGAAGCACTTTAATTTGTGTTTCTCTATGAAATAAGAAATTGAACTAACAGATGCACTGGGCCACATCGGCAATGTCGAATCCGCATGGAGGGCCCTTAACTACAGTTTGCACTAAAGCCGTCCAGATTTGCAAAATAGGCTGACCTATTCTCTCCTGTGTAATGTGGATGGATTAGGTTGGCATATTGAATTGAGAAGTGCAGGATGGGAGGAAGTGAGGCAGATTCGATGAGGTGATGTTTTATGTGCGCCTGAGGTGGTGTCACTCCAACAGGTTTTATAGCATGTGGTCTGTGGTGTGTGTCTTTGTATGATAGGTCTGATTGGGCCACTCTTTCTTTATTATAGACCAGTTCCCTCCACCTCACAGTCGCATCAAAGACTCCCATATCCTGTCCCACACTCACCCGTCCCTGCCGCCCCATCCCCCAGATTTAGCACTGTCTGATAATCTCGAGCACATAGCGTGCATGTGCAGGCTTTGTATTGGCTGTCTGGGAACCCTTTTTGTCAAGAGTGGGGTGAAAAGTTTCCACTTAATTTAAAAACAGCGTGAGTAAACATCAAACAGCAAAGCAATCTTTAGCTGGAATGTTGTTATTTTGGGCTGATCAGTCAAATATTCTGAGTACAAAGTGGTTAGGGGTGAGGGGAAAAGGTTGCTTGTTTTTCGTGCATGCTTATGTGTATTTATTTTCCCGCCTGTATTGGTACAACTGAACAAGACTCTGCATGCTGGGTATTTGAAAGAAGCTGCCATAAACACAGTCTGTATCCTGAACAGGACATTCTTGGACATTCGTTTTATTGCGTCAGGCTGGTTCGTCTGAAGATAAAATCACACCGGTGATGTGGGTTTGTTTGATTTCTCTAAAAAATATATTTTTTCACATACTTTGCATTTTGTTTGTCTAGTTTGAGACATTTTGATGACTAAACATTAATGTGTTGCGCTATACAAATATGTGTGTGTTTGTTTTCAGAAATGCTGTTTGGCTCTTTGACAAACTGCTTTATGGGTTAAGACCTTTGGACAAAACCATTGTGTAAGAAATAACAAACAGCATTTGTAGTGAGCATTTTTGCTTTCCTGTAAAAGTATTTAAGCATCTTTAAAACAAGACACAGTTAACAATAATGTGTAAAATATTACATTTTAAAAAAGTATGTTAAGCTTCTAAAACTTCTTATTTCTTCTTATTTAAGTAAAAACTTAATTGAACATTAAAAACAAGGTTTTATATTTTGCACAGTTTGGTTTCAAACAAGTGAATGTAATTTCAGAAGGTTTTAAAGATATTCTTACTTGAAAACAAAACAATGATATTTTTGCAATGTGCTGTCACTCAATACATTCCAACCCTGACCCCCACCCACACACAGACACACACACAAAGAAAAAACGCAGACTTCATGTCATAATTACAGACCTTTACTCTGCGTGCTCCCCTCCCTCTTGTTTTAACAGTTAAAGTGAACTCACTGCACCCCTTTTTTGCATTGGGCGGTTCTGCCTGTTCTCACGTTCCACCACAAACCAAAAGAGTGAGAAAGACACTTTCATGCAGTATAGAAACATAAGACAAATTAACTCTTCCCTCCACCCTTTTGTATTTTGAGAGCATAAGTCTCGCAACCTCTAACCCTTAGGTGTCCCCTCTCTCTCAGCAACCGGCTGACCTGCACAGCTTTGGGTCTGGATGAAGGTTGACCTAATCTGTCTGGATGGGGGTCTTTCGCTTTGTCCTACTGTCTGCCCCCGCCACACACACACAATTTCTGTCTGCTTTCCGCTACATCGCAGCCCCCAGTATGCACACATGCATCGTCCTGTATGGGCCGTTCAAAAGATCAAGCAAAACTGAAACTCTGCACCGCCCAGCTCATCCACAAACCTCAAGTGTTTTCCCAGTGTCACTATTAGTGGTTATAGTTGAACTAATAGGGATCAGCACGGTTTGTCTGTCAGGCGGCTGTCTGGATGCAGTCTGTTCCTGGAGCTTTGCGTGTGAAAAGAGTGAGCCCTCATTCAGAACTTAGATAACAGAAAAGCAAACAGAGGAATGTACTGATTGAACTCTGCTGTGCACGGCACGTCACCGCTTTACACTCCAGCCCACTTTGGAGCCACAACAAAGGAATATAATTTAAAACAAGAGCTGATTTAATAAGTAAGATGAGCTTTGAATACTTACCCCCCCCTTCCCAACATAGGGTTGCTAATGGAGTGTCACTTTTGCCAATGAGGGTTCTGTCAATATAAACAGCAAAAAATATTTTTTCTTAATAAAAAAAAAGTAGCCTCCAAAATGTTGAGTCCTTCTTGAGTACAAAATGAGTTAACTTCCAGAATAAACAGTCTTTGTTTTGTAGGTCTTTACAGTTTTGCACTCATTCGCCTCCTCATTTGCACCCGAGCCCATATGCAAGCACAAGCAATCAGCCACAAAGCAATCTGTAGGTACACATCAAGTCCTCAACCGGTCCCACACACACTCACAGCCTTGTCTCAGGCTGCTGGAATGGGCTATATATGACTGAGTTGATGGACAGCGGCACATTTTGTCAGGTGACAGACAAAAGCTCTTCTTATTGGCTGGCTGTGGCCAGCCCTGGGGCTAGAGCGCTGTGATTGGCTGCTTTTGAGGTTGCTGAAAGAAGAATCTTTCAGTATTCCAGACTACTGTTCTGGCCGGGGCAGTGCAGGACTGCTGCACTCTGTCAGTCTGACACTAATCATTGTAGAGAAGAGAGAGAGAAGTTTAGCTATTATGTAGAATAGTTAGCGCTGCAAATCTTAGCTGGCTATTTTGCTTCAATAAAAGTGTCAAGAAGTGAAGTTTAGGGAACAGGTTGTTGGTTGTTTGCTAAGAGGCAGCAGATATTGTTTAGGGGCATATTTTAGATTTACTGCAGAAAATCTTATGTTATTTTATTGTTTCCTAGACTTTTTTCTTGTATTTTTTGTCTCAATTTAAAAATAGCCTTCTATAAAAATCTTTTTATATGCCATATTTAAACATCAAAATGCAAAATTTAAACTATATTTCTGTCCTTACCACATTTTTTAAACATTGAAATGCTTAATGTGTTAATTTTGGATTGAAGTTTTATATTTTTATAAAATATAGTTTTATAATATATAGTTTTATATGAAGTTTTATTAAAAATATTAATTTCAACTATCACTCATATCAATAATGCAGTATTGTAGAAATGTATCAATGTGAATTGTTGGTATTTGTTAATTTTAGAGCATAAACACTACACAATAAACCAAAAAACCATTACTAAGGTTATTACTAAAGTTATTATTTTAAAAAAATTCTACCGAATGTGGATTGGTTAACCATTCTAACGAATCACAGCCATGTCAGTTGGGTGTGTGAATTTAGCAACGAGCCTTTTAAATGACCCTTCAGGCTATGTCATTAAAAACCTATCTGAATGACCACTTTCTTAGAAAAAGATGTGTGTTCTATGTTTTATGATGCACTTAAGAAACATCAATTGACATTCCTAAACCTTCAAAATAAAAAAGAATAGTTTGGAAGGAATTGCTTTAAATTTGTCAAATGGATTGCTCACTTGTAATGCAGTTTGTATAGCGTCCGCTATACACTGCAAGTGAGCGCCGCAACAAAACTAGACCACTCACAATATAATGAACATAGATAATCTGATAACACCGTCAGGTGTTGTTGAATTAATAGAAAGAGATAAGTATTTAAACATAAGTTCTATTATTAAAATATGATTACAATATTAAGGGACGCAATTGATTTTTTTATAATTGGAACTATGGTCTAAAGATTCCTTCTTTCCTTCTTTTTGTTTTTGGTCTTTTTCTCTAATTTATAAGGTGCTATTGTTTTCTGTGGCTAATCAGATGTTTAGGATAAGGCGGCGGTGACTGAAAAGTGGTATCTCTGGGGTGATGTGGAGTCTCATCATGGTTTATTCACTTCCATCTACTCTGCTCGGCGATGCTGACAGCAACGCATAAACCAGCGCCAACCGCTTTCGTTCTTATATGATAACATCTTGCCCACAGCAATGTAGCTTCTCTTCCTCTTGTTCTTCTGCTCTCTGCTGTTCTTTCTGTTCTTTGTTTTTGCTCCTGCTGTGGATTGCAGACTCCATATTGTGGTTTCAAAAAAAGCAGTTTTCTCTGTGGATGTGAGGGTTGTCGCCATGCCCTCTTGTCCAAACTCGTGTTCATATGCGTGAACTAGTGGCACGGCAGGCAGTCAGATGGAATAGATGTGAGTTGTGCCCAAGATGACACCTCGATGCCCCGAGCATAAACAGAACATGAGTGTGGATGAGCAGGGCCAAGGGGCGGGACAGCCGAACCGTAAAATTATCTCGTTAGGATCTCCTGATTGTCACATCTGGCTGAGGCTGATGCAGTGAGATTGCTATGTTTGTTTCAGCCGCCTGGCTCTCAGTGCGTTGGCCTTATTCCGCTTCTGCATGAATTGGAAGGGCATTAGAAGTTGACATGCTTCTTCTTCTGTGATTCCAGACACAAGTATTATTAATTAGGGATGTGCATTAGATCTTCACTCTGACATGCTTCTTCTGTGATTCCAGACACAAGTATTATTAATTAGGGATGTGCAAGACTGTGTATTTTCCAAACCAAATAGTCATGGGATAACTTGATGATTGATCGAACACAAGGAAGCCCTGTAAAATTTGGTTATCTGGGTTACCTGAGTTCAGTCCGGTGTGTTTCTAAAGGGGTGTTTACGTAACATGCATTCTATTGTTCAAAGACTGATAGACAAAACAAAATGAAACTGAGTCTGTTTATCCTGACATGCCTTAAATAGCTTGAGGTCCCCTTAAGAAAACAGAGACAGGACACAAGTCCAAGTTAAAAAAATGTCAAAACAGTGTGTATGGGTATAGCAAAGGTGCTTTAAAGGGATAAATTTGTTATAAACTTTTCAGTTATTTTTTAACTCTGCCACTCTGCCAAGTTAAAGCAAACTTCAAAGGCTTCATTATGGCGTTTTATTAGAGCCAAAAGTCACATGCATAAAAACACTGCATGTATGCGTGATATGAGTGCACACAACACGCTCACTCAGTTCTCTCTGCACTTACCCAACTCTTTCTGTGTGCTTGCTGGTAAGTTGACTTTTGAGACTCTGGAACCTGGACAGTGACCGATGTCTGCACTCCTTTGATTGGTCACTTTGAACACTCACTCACCTACAGTCTCAGGCCTGTCTCTCCTGCATGTGTTTTTTAATGCAAGCAAGTTTGGGGTCTAAAAAATACTTGCTAATAACATTGCTGATCTTATAAAAGGTTCCCCAAAGAACCTTATAGTCAGTTTCCTAAAAGAACCATTTATTTTTTACCTTTTAATGGTCAAAAACATTTTTTCACTACAAAGAACTTTTATTTGTCCTCTATACACCTGGTGTGAGCAATTTCAAAAAGATCAGATCAAAATCTGTCATGAAAGTAGAAAGGTTAAATGATGCCTCTTTGTGATATAGAAAAGTAGTGCAGCCTTAGTGGGAACTAAGGCATGTGGATCTGCCAAGCTTAGCACTTACTCTCTTTATGCACACATTAAAAACAACATCTGGGCCATCTGGGGCAATTCTGGCCACATGTGCAGCCTTAGTAAAGTAAGCCTTATAATAAAGTATGTTATCTCTGAGCTGCTTTTGTTTTAGATCAAAATAGGCATTGAAGGCATTGAAGATGCTTTTTATAATAACAGATTTGTGGAACTGTAATTTACAATTTGTTTCTAAAATGTTATATTTTTCCTTTCAATCAAACTAAAATATTGGACTGAACATTTCTGGTTGAGACTAAAAAACTAAAACTGGTCCCAAAGACATTGGAGAGTTCCCCTACAATGGTTTGGACAAATGTTTGTTTTCACATTTTAAGGTTCATCTTTAGCGTAATCTTTAGTATCTTTAATCTTAAGGTTCAAGCTTAGCTTAATATGGGGTGGTTGACATCACTTTCAAAACACATTTAAAACTTTAGCAGCATAAACAATACCAGAGAAAACCGTTTCATGGTTTCCTGTCTGTCAATTCTCATTCCTCCATTTTCAGCAAACACCACAGAACACCACAAATCATAATTCTGCCATGCTGTACATATACTGGCAGTGAAGACTAAAGTTGAGTTGGTTTATTCGGCTCAAAAATTGTGTAAGTGGGGGAGGGTAAAGACTCAAGTTCCCCTTAGAATAAACCTGTTTAACCCAAAGCACACTCTAAAAGTGATTGTGCTCTTCTTGTGTTGCCCCAAACTATAATGTTTGATTGGGCCTGTTTTTATTCTGTAGTTATGTTACTTTTTTGTGATTTAATTTGCTGCACTGAGATAAATTAGACTGGACTATGAGACCGTTTGAGTTTGTTGTCCTAGAAGCTTTAAGAAGATTATTTTGGATCGTCTCTTTGGGCTGTTTTGCTTGTAAAAGTTATACTTAGGAACTTGTCTCCCCAAACCAAAATAAATGTATTTAGCTGCTTCTTCTGAGTTATGGCTTCAATGTTAGATTTTGGCATTGGTGCTAGTGGTGATGGCTTGGGCGGCTATGAGAGTCACATGTCAAGAGCTTAACTCTGCCTGCAGAGAGCTAGATTAGTGCAGGAAAACCCTCTGCTTACTGCATATTTTTTTCTTAACTTGCCAATCACAGCGATTCACAGTCAGGTTAACTGTTTTCTAATTACTTCATTTATTTGTGGTGCCTGATGTTGTGATTTTCCATTCTTAGGGCTGGTGATTGGAGAACAAAATAAAAATATACACAAACTAGAAATAGGAAAGGTTTGTAGCAGGTTACCTTGCCTATGCCCTATGTGTGTGCATACTGTGCAACTGGTAGAGCATTGTGTTAGCAATGCAAAGGTTCAATTCCCAGGGAACATAAGTACTGATCAAATGTATGCCTTGAAAACACTGTAAGTCACTTAATGACACTGTAAGTCATTAAAGAACTGTGTTTTCAAGGCATACATTTGATCAGTATTTATGTAAAAGCATCTGCCAAATGAATAAATGAAAATGTACTAGTTTTGAACTTTTCACCTTTCACACAAATATGATGACATACTTTGTTTCTCATTTTTAAAAACATAATATTTAGGGACCGAGCACTAAGCGTGCGAAGTCCCTTTTGTTTCTGTGTTGTTTATTATTATTAGGGACCGAGCACTAAGGGTGCGAAGTCCCTATTGTTTCTGTGTTGCTTATTATTATTATTATTATTCTCCAGCATTCATCGCACTTTTGAGGGCCTTAACCTGCTTGAAAACTCACCAGATTTTGCACACGCACCAGCCCCAACAAAAACCCGAGTCTATTAGAGGAATTAAAATTAGGCGGGGCAAAATGGCTCGATAGCGCCGCCTAAACCTGCCCAGGGCAGTACGTTTGACACACATGTACCAAATTTGGTAGGCTCATAGAACACTTTAATTCATTAAAAAAAGTCTCTAATCCCAACAGGCGATTATTTATTTTCAATTAAATCTGGATTTTTACAATTTGTTTAATATTTTTTACAAATTCCACGCATCGTACTTTAACGAACTCCTCCTAGAGTTTTTATCCGATCAACTTTGTGTTGGTGTCATTCTCATCTTAAGGCCTTTGCGATGTTAAATTGTGAAGCATTTGAGTTTTCATGGAAGAACCTGACCGTGGCAGGCTGCCAAAGTTTTGCATTTTTCCATGAAGAAAAAGGCATTTTTTTTCAGGCCTTCAGTGTCTGATCAGACCCATCTTTCACACATTTGATAAAAATCATAGCCTAAACACATCTACAGTGTAATATTCAGTTACGGATATAGCGCCACCTGCAGTCAATAGGAAGTGGTGTGTTTTACACAGGAAGTGGCATATTTTACACTGCGATTAACATATGCTTTTGCCCACAAATCACTGCTATTAAAGCCAACAAGTGGCTGTGGCACTGGGTGGTGCTTACAGTGTTGGGTGGCAGTGGCGCTGGCACCGGTGCGAAGTCCCGCTTATCGCTGCTTGCAGCTTTAATTATTATTATTATTATTCTCCCGCTTTGATCGCACTTTTGAGGGTATTAACATGCACGAAAACTCACCAGATTTTGCACACACACCAGCCCCACCGGAACTCTGTGTATATTAGAGGTTTTGAAGTTAGGCGGGGCAAAGTAGCTCCATAGCGCCACCTAAACTTGCCCAGGGCACTACGGTTAACGTACATGTACCACTTTTGGTAGGTCTATAGAAAACTTTAATTCATTTATAAAGTCTCTTGGAGCGAACCTCTAATCTCAACAGGTGATTATTTATTTTGAATTAAATCTGGATTTTTATTATTTTTGACAAATTCCACGTGTCGTACTTTAACGAACTCCTCCTAGAGTTTTTGTCCGATCAACTTTGTGGTTGTGTCATTCTCATCTTAAGGCCTTTGCGATGTTAAATTGCGAAGCGTTTGAGTTTTCGTGCAAG
>JBAJNP010000255.1:63559-80489 GCA_036877545.1 Yasuhikotakia modesta | reverse complement strand
AATAATTATTATTTTCAGCCAAGGACATTGTCTCTATTGCATAGAAGGCTATGCAATCCTCATCTCAGTCATTCACTGCAGGGTTAAAGTTTCCTGTGGGCGTGATTTTTTTGTAATAGGGTAATTGTAGCATGATGTGTGTGTTATGTGTTTAGTTCCGAATTTAAATATTGTTTGTGTTTCCTGGGATCTGTATCTTTATCTCTCTGAATAAGTGGAAAACTAGGTCATGGAGGCAGGCTGCCAGCAGTGGCACTGTTCTGTCTCTCTGTCTTTTTGAAGCTTAAATAGGCCTTTTATGTAACATGGGGGTGAAGGATAGATGCATGTGCGTGTGTCGCTATATGAATGAGAACCTCCCAGCAGCTCTGGAAGGGAAATAGTCTAAGGAATCACTATAAACTTCTCTTCCTGTTACGGTTACTTTAGTTCCTGGGGAAAAAAAGCATGTTTAACATGCTTTGCATGTTAGGCAACCACATATCAGAGCTTATTTGAAATATATGACAGCATTATAAATGAATTTAACTATAAACTTTCTATATTTTATCTTTAAATTAAAAAAAATCTAATTTTCAAAAAATGCTTTTCATTTATTCCCAAATGTGTGTTATAACCATCATGAAAAAGTAATAGGTATATATTGTATAAATATTATTTATTAATATATATATGTGTAAATATATATTAATGTTCTAATCTTGACATGGAGTCATGAAGGTGTATAGAGGCTTTTTGTGATATTTTCTGTATTTTGGATTATTTTCTGTTGGCACTGGCTTGAAATAACTGTTTAAATAATTGATTCAATAATCATTTGATAATAGTTCATATTATGCCAAACTTTTTTATGCAATACATTCTTTAGACATTTAAAATGCATTCAGGTCTGTTGAAGTCCTTGACTGTATAACATTTCAGTTGCATTGATCTACAAAATAGGGAAGTTCCCAAACTGACCGTCCGCTTTATAATGTCCTAAAATTACATCTCTAATCATGGTTCTGGAACAAACACAGTCTCAAGGCATTCCATGTTGACCAGATGTTTGACCCCTTTGTTTCCTGCTCAGGGAAGCTTGTACACATCTGCATCCTTTTCTTGTGTCATCATTTTCTGCTGCTGCACATCCAAAGACTTAATTAATGTTTTGCCAATTTTTTAAACCTATAAACAAACTCTGACGTGTTGAAAAGAGAAGCTGAGGGGAACAGATTGCAGTTCTGCCTGTCGCATTGCAGAGCTTTGATCTTCTACCCTGCCGTCTATTGCTGCAGCTCTTTGAACTGATTGCTTAGGGTCAAACATGTGGGTGTTGGGCATCTTAAGGGGGATTTCCTGTGAAATGGACCCTCATGAGAGGTGAGCGAGGGCAAGGAAACCCCAGGCGCCCCCCTTTTGGGTCAGGGCATAGAGTGGCAACACAGACATGATAGTCTGTGTATCTTTAGTACCTTTTGTTTTGTATTTGTTTTGTATGTACACCAAACAAAAACACAGAGATAGCCAACAGGTGTCTGTTTGGACTTGCCCACCTTTGAATCAAAAATTCCCTTTTCTGCTCTGATTTTGACTGTCTTGCTGCTATGGAATCATTTTGTTTGTCTAACCTCATATGCTGGCGTTTTTCAAATGAATTAACTGCCAGTAATGAAGCATTGTAAAGTATGTCATGTTTCTGTAGCACTAGCAACACAACAAAGTCTTGGGTTCAGTTACCAGGTTAACAGTACAGATAAATGAATGGTTTGAATGCACTTTAAGTCGCTTTGGATAAAAGTTTCTTCCAAAACCTTACATTTAAAGTGCATCTTTCTCGAGCTGCAGTCGCTTATTCATGTCTGTCAGTCTGATTAAACAAAAACTAATGTTTGATTTCAGTCTGTCTAAAGCATTTGAGGAGGCAGTCTGTTGACTCATTATTTAAAATGAACAAAAATGTGTTTCTAAGCAAGTAAAGTGCAGATCACTGTTCAAAACTGTCTCCTTACTTCAGTTAATACATGTAAATTTATAATAGTTATTCATAATTTCAGCTGACAGGTTTGCCTTTTTCATTATCATTTTGACTAAATTCATCAGCATGATCACGTCACATCCTTAAACAGAATAAAAAATATGAACACTCATTGCATATTACACTGTATCGCATGTCTGGGGCGGTGGAGAGTTTGTAGCATGTTCAATTAATGTTTAAAATAAACTGTACTAAACTCAAGATGGCAATAAAGGCAAAAGCTTTAATCTGATTAAAATCAAACTGTTTAGTGTAAGTGGGGTTATAAAGTTTAAAAATACAGTCTAGAACAATAGTGTCCATTTTCATTTAATGTTGTGCAGTTGCTCTTGTAAACATATGGAAATAGCACACACATTCCCCTATTGATGCACTTTTGCTGGTCTCTCCTTCAATCCAATTCCTTGGTGATTCATTAATGACTTAGAAAAGGAGGTCAATGAACAAAATGGCTGCTGTTTTTCTGCATTTCTTTAAAGTGTTAATGAAGCGGTGGCCGTGTGATTAAACCAAGATTGTTATCTGAGCCAGCGTACATTTGTCTCGTGTTCTGTGTGAAAGAGCAACAGCACGTCCAAAGTGTTAGCTGAGAGACTCTGGCTCCCTCTTTCTCTCCTGCTTCTTCTGACACCTAAATTATTTGTCTGGTTTGGGAAAGCCAAACTCACTCAACAGGAAGAGAGTATTTTTAGCCTGAAGTCGGGGGTGTGAAGGTCTGAGAAAGAAAGACTTCCTCTTGAGACACTCTCTCCTCCTCCATTTCTCTTTATTTCCTCTTATCGTTTTTTTTTCTTTCGTCTCCCTTCTTGCTTTCTTGTGAGAATAATCTGAGTAGGGATGAGAGACTGTGTTACTGGGTTACCCAGTTCTGTCACTTAGTGTGGAGATGCTTCTGCCTCATAAACTTCTAAAATGGTGTGTCATGATGGAACAGGGACTTTCGTAGGTCATTTGGATTATGATTGCACTTTAGGTCTCCCACTGTTAACTTGCATATGGAATGGTTCATCAATTACTTCCCCATGCCTTTTCAAACATTTTTAAACAAAATATCTATTTAAAATTATTAGTTTTAACCAAACAATTCCCAGTCACCAGTAAAGCTATATGTGTGAGAAAAAGACATTTTACTTGCATTCATTAAATCTTCAGATGTCATTCATCATTGCTCCTAGGCTGTTCAATCTTGCATTTACTTATGTACAGGAGAATTCCCAGCCAGAATATCATATGGGGGATTGATGGATTTTGGGGGGAAACTTGTAGGAGTTGTAGAAAGACATTTAAAATATCCTTGCAGTTTTTGTAGAAATTACTTCACTCAGTTCAGAGTTATGTGGTGTTTTTTTCGATACATAATATTCAAAACAGTTAAAGTCAATGCCTCATTGACATTATACATATATACAATATATACTGTATCATATATACAGTATAGATATACACAAATAGTGGTATATATGGTGGTTCACTCATGCTAATTATTAAACTTTAAATGGACAGAAAATGTGTGTGATTTGTTGATCTGTGTGGTTTAATTTACAAGGGAATTTCTTACATTTTTATTGCAAAACTTATATGGGAACAAAAAATGTATAATACAACTCTTAATAGGTGATAAATAGTAATGAGCTAATTATTTTTTAATAAAATGTCGAGGAAGAAAACTTTCGTGTTTGTAATAAAGTGGGGGCAATTTTAAGAATGGGTCAAAGAAGCAGGGGCATTCGGTGCATGGGTGGTGTATTGCATTTTATTGTATCGGTTCAAAATATTGTTACACCCCAGTGAATACTGACATATTTAATTCTCTTGTAATAGTACTTTATTGTTCTTTTGTAACTTGACAGCCATGGAAACCATGTTTAAACTTGTTTAAAGTGTGTGGCCATTCTTTCAAATGTTCCACATGCATAACAGCTTGCAAGCTGAAATCTCATGAGGGTAAAAAACAGTGACAGAATTTTCATAGTGGGTGAACTTTTTAAAGCCACCAAAAGCAAAAGGGCCCACAAAACTGACAAAAATGTTACATTCTGTTATTTAAATGTTTCTTAATGTGTTATTTACAGAAATTTTATTTTGCCATAGACATGCGTGACAAATAAGAGTTGCAAAGGTTATATATTATGATAGCTGCTCTAATCATTGTAATTGATGCTGACAAAGTCTACAATTGATGCTGACAAGTTTCACTTTTTCTCCTAGAGGTAGTGATGTTTTAGAGGGACCAAAAGAAAGGAATGATACTATTTTTCTGACAGTGAATTAATTATGATTTATTAGTAGTAGTGCTATGTTGTAATTGCCTAATGCTGATATGTTTCTCAGCACAGGAAGATAACGCACTATGAAAATAAAGCACTACGAATTAATGCAATCATCTCATAGCCTCCTCGTATTAATGACGCAGGCAAACGTGGCACGATATGTTGTTTTTTCTCATTTATTCATCTTTCTCACTTTTACTTCATCCTATCTTTCCAATTAGCATAAAAGTGGTTTTCAGGTTAAAGAAAGAAGCTCAACAAACAAGCACAGAATAGGCTTTGAACATCACTTCTGCATTCTGTATATATAGTTCAGCAAACAGGGCGGCACATGGTCGGGCATTTATTTGATGTAATATTATTTGACATATTGAGACTAATTTTTTGCCTACAGACCTAAACAGCTGTGGCCTAATTCTGTTTTATTTTTTATCCCTTCACTCAACATTTTGCCTTGTAAGGCTGAGTTATTCTTGGCATATGCAGTTCGACAGAGTGCTGTGTTGTCATAGGCTATGACTACCCAGTGGACAGGACAGTAGCCTTGGGGTTAATATATGGAAGGGGGTCAAGCTGTGCCCAAAGGCTGGGCTTTGATGACAGTGAAGGAAAGACGAAATGAACGAGGGAGTGTGGCAATCCAACTGTGTTTACATGTTTCTTCTTTTCCATGCTGCCCAGTGTGCTAATCGGCAAGTTAAATGAGCATTCGCTTATAAAATCTGTGTGTTTATTTATAATTCCTCAGAGAATAAGTAATGGGGTCAGCATCAGGGTCAGAACTCGAACACGTTATGCGTAGCTAATGACTGTTGTAGCAAATTTGTGATAAAAAATCTGTTTATCCCCTTGTGGTTCTAGGACCTTTGAATAATATACAGGTTGCTTGTTGTTTCCATAAAGCTGCAATGTAGTGGAGACTGGAGCAAAAGAACCATTGTAAAAAAAACATTCGGAAAGCATGTGATAGATGAAAAACTTTAATTTAAATTTTCCTTTTTTGCTGAAGGTAAAAAAGGACTCAGGGTCATGAGTATCCAAAACAGCCTAATTAGTTGACTTGTTGTTCAGGCCACCCACAGACTGGTTGATCTCGGCTGAGTCATAGTGCATTTTGGTACAAAGACACAAGCGTTCTGTTTATGGTTACAGATCCAGTCAGATCTGGCTGTCTGGTAACGCTGCTCCTTGGCAGTCACATTAGCAGATACTGTTACATTTCTCTTCTCTTTCAGACAGAAGTCCTCTTTGCTTCTGAGGGCTATGCATACCTGTTGAGAACAAATACCTGTGTGGAGTGCTGCATACCAGCACTATCGCATGCAACAGGTTACAACACGTCTAGTGAACTGCACTGAGAACAGCTGAGCACTTCACTGGCGTACTGTTGAGCAGACAATTAGTGGAGCCAGACTAAAAGATATGTCAATATGATATGTCAAATTGTGTGTCTGTTAATATCAGTATTCAAAATTGTTTATAATTTTTTATGTATTTAAACCCCTAAGCTTAGACTTTGGTGTGTAACACGCCACACATTGTTTATCCTACATAAGTGAATGATATCTAACATTGTCTAGCTTGTTAGGAAGAGATAAAAAGCCTAAAAAGACATACAATACCAAGTTACATTTTAGCACCAGATTATCATGGAGACTTTGGGAGTATTGACCTCTAAAATGAGTTAAACAATCACAGAGAACAGCCTAGAGACGTCTTAGCAACCGCAGGTGTTAAAAGCATCTGGTAATAGAAATACCCTAGCAATCCCCCATAAAGCCCTAGCATTATGGTGGTAAATTACTTTTTTTTTCTTCACATTAGAAAAATGTAAAAATCATTTTTTTATGAGCACAGAGGTGTTCGCCTTTCGCAGTTAAGTTAACAGAGAGTTGCGGAATAGGTTTGTGTTCTTTTAAAGTAATCATTTGGAAAGAAGAGGTTGATTTTTGGTAAGCCCAAATAAGTGACCATAAATGCACAACTAATCCAGGATGTTACATCACACCAGGTGTGCCTCTTCACTCATGGTAACACACATTACTCAGTCCAGACCGCCAAGAAAGGTGCATGAGAGCTATATGAATCATATCCGAGTTTCACATTCAATGTGAATAAAGGTTAGGGAAAGTTCCTTGCAGCCCAGTGATTATCACTCAACAGAAAAATCTTCAAAATCCCTCAAGTACAAATCCTGATCTGCCTCATTTTTACCTCTCTAGAGGCAGGAGGACAGTGAGCATAAGGAAGTTTATTTTTAAAGCAATTGCCTTATGGTTTCCGGTTTTGCTTAATGATTCTGGCTCAGAAATAGTATTTTTAAGAATTCTCAGAATATAGTAATTACTACATTTTAATGTGTCATTTTTCATTCATATTTTTGAATATGTGTCATAATGGATACAAAATATATTTAAAATTTAATATTACAAACAAAATACTAAAAAAGCTATTTTTGCTAAGATTTTTTAAGTATCATTTATTACAGTAAATTTTGTTGTGTGTCTTGTGTTTGTGTCTACATACCAACTACACTTGGTAAATTTCTTGGTTAAAATATCAGAACAAAACATCAGTTCAAATATCAATCTGTTTCGTTATGAGTGAAGAAACTAATTTTGGATCAGGTGTAAGTTAAGTAACCAACTGATTCAGTAAGTAAACACTGTTTTAGGTTGATGAGTTTGCATATGATTCATTTGTGAATCATTTAATAAGAACCAACTTATAGGAGTCATTCATGCATGACTCGCATTACACTCAAACTGTATGTTTGCTGTTGTGTGAACATCATTGACATTGCAAAGTAAATGAGTTGCCAAGTTCATTTTTCTCTAATTTTACAGCATGATTTGATGTTTTCCAGAAGTTCCAGAAAACTGGAGATGTTAAAAAAAACTTTAATGCACCCGAATGTCACAAGAAATCCTTCAGTTCTGTTCGTTTTTGTGAAAAAATAAAATTGGAACCAGTTTAATATAAGAACTTCAACTCATTATTTTTATAATAAATTATATTTTATTAAAAATGATATTAGTTGGATGGATCATTTTTGGCTATGGATCATGTGTTCTCCTTATGTAATATTTAGCATTGTTCATGTTGACAGCATCTAATCTGGGGTCAGCTGTACCAGACATTTCAGTGACCAGCCCTTTTATGATTACAGGATGTCCTAGAGGTAATAAAAGTCTTGGGTTCCTCTCAGTTCCTGCAACCGAGAAACTGTGATGTTCATGTAGACACAAACACTGTGCCATTACACTCCACCCTAAGTCTACAGAGGCACACAGCCTGTCATTTAGGAGCTCAGATCACAAAGATGGGAGGAGGGGTCTTGCACCGCAACCAGGACCACTCCTCTGTCGATGGGCTTCATGACGTAGAAAAGATCAAAAATTGAAAAATTGTCTGGGGCCATTTATGTCGAAAAATGCTTATTTTGATCCCAAAATAAAAAAGAATGGAAATTTGATATGGAACAAATTTTATACAGTTTTACTATATATTAAACAATAAATGCTTCTGTAGTGGAGACCCAGGGTACACTTTTTTGGATGAACTGTTTTTTGCTGCATGGCTTTTGTGCTACAGACATGAATAATAGGTGTGCTACAGGCTATCATAGGGCTTTTACAGTGCTATGTATCAGGTATATTAGTTGCTTTAATGATGTGTTTAAAAGATGCTAATGTGTTGCTTTAGTCAGGAGTCACTGAAAATTGTCACTTTTTTTGCAATTGCCTTTAATAATCAATGTACAAATGAAGAGATTGTTGTATGAACAACTGATGTAAAAATCAAAAGATCTCAAAAGTTCTATGATTAAGGAGTCTTGAGTCCTGACAACAGACAATACAGCCCACACAGACATTTGATCTCAAATTAGTCTGAAATTAGATAAAGATTCAGAAAAGGCAGCCTAAATCTATAAAAACTACGGCAACAATATGCCAACCTACCAGCCAACAGCAGGAATGTGAGATGATTTAGGCATTTAAAAAAGGTGTAAACAAATGCTGTTTAAAAAAATATCGCCACGTATGAACTGTGTATGATCAATTAACTAGTCTAAATCTAAACTCATCTAAACCTAGTCTAGTCACATTTATCTGCATCTTCATAAAATTCCAGACAGACTTAATAGTGTGAGATCAGATCACTGCCCACAACACGCTAGCATTGGGCTAACATTCAAACCCCACTGACATTTTTTCTGGGTGAAATCAAATATTATTGCTTTGTAATGGTTTCACAACAAAAAAAGTCATGATAGCAGAAAAGAAAATGTCATGTTCTACAGCTGAACTTCAGGAACACAGTTAAAACCAAATGTAGGTCTTTTTAAACTTGAACAAAAAAAAATAATTTTACTGCCAAAGTAAGGCACTGGTTATCTCGGGGTTGCTGATGTCATCTTATAGAGTTTAAGATCACAGACCGGTTTAGTGGTTGGAAGAAATGCAATTACATGACTGCATCATCAGCATCTCTTAGCATCAACTTGGCCCTGACACCATGGCCTTTAGTGGGGCAATGTTAGCTTCAGCGGGCTCATCATGAATAAAATAATGTTGGTATTTTAGCTGCGTTTATTGCAGAGAGGGAATTGGAGCACGAGAATTGCGGCGAGGTTCACTACCGTTTTTTCCACAGGCGTGTAGCGTGAAATGCGCTAATGCGATCTGACAGTTCTGGAGCAAGTAGAGGAGTGCTGGACAGAAAAGGAGGAGAGAAAAAAGAGAGACTGAGGAAAAAAGAGGGGAGGAGTCCAGGAGATATGGGGGATGATGGCGAGAGGATGAGTGCCTGTATTGAGGTCATGAACGACCGCACAAGTCACTCTCTTTGTCTTTAAATTATTAACTCTTTGTTTATGGACACATGAGGTCCTGCTGTGGAAATGAGTGTCCAGGCATACAGCAGTATAAAATATCAGATTTTGTTCTTGTGGCTTAAGCACTCGATGGATCAGGGCTTCTTGTTCTTTGTTGAAATGTCAATGGTGGCATCGAACCATGAAAGAAAAGTTCAACATCATCTGACATTTTAAACTTCATTTGACATAGTGATGGCAGGGTTTTCTGACAGAAGAAACCCTCTTATCTCCTTAGTTTCTAAAGTCAAATGACATTACAACTCAATTAAGAAATGGGAGATTCATATAATAAATATTGGACATGACATTACTGAAAGGAATAGTTCATCCAAAAATTAACTGGCATCCTTAACCTATCCAGCCATACAACACACTTAGATATAGGTTTATTTATTGAACATTTTGCCTTAGGTTTTCTACTAAAGTCACTGTTCACTTTCATTACATAGGACAGGGCACATTTTGTTCCAATAAAGAAAGAAAACTGTACAGATTTTTCAAACACAAGCTTGAGGACAGAATTTTCATTTCTTTTAAATGGACAAAGATAGTTAAATTATAAGTTGTAAAACATGCATAATACTTGCATAACAATCACTTAAAAATGTTAAAATAATTGATAATTGAGTTGATTGAAAATAACTTGGGTTGAATTAGGTTGAATAGAACTTTCCTAGTTACCATAACTAGCGCTGAATGCACATAAAATGTAATTCATGTTTTAAAATGTAATCACATCTGTAGTATTCTTTGTGTTCATACAATGCTTTCACTAACTGCTATTACTGAGAAGAGAAGGTTGTTAAATATTTTATTTACCTTTTATTATTCATCAGATTTGTCATCACATTTTTCATGTTATGTTAATGTAGTGTTTTACAGTGTTGAGTCAGACATAGGCTGTCGTTGTGAATCAGTGTAGTTGAGACACATCCTATAATTCCGCAGGCTTGGCAGCTTCAAAGTATGTCTGCTGCCCCAAGCCAGGAAAGTGTAGCACCTGCAGATCTGAAACCTCACATTACTTTGCATTTATGTAATAAAATAAGACACTTTACAGTAGTCTACCTGTATAAAGTCTGCTGCCAAGCTGCAATCAGAAAGGCCTGCATGTGAGGACCTGGTTTTTACAATGTTTAAAGCTTTGGAACTTTATACAGTGTCTGATCATACCTGGTGGTGTGGTTGTTAAAGATCCAGGCTGGTAGCCAGAAGCCTGCAAGTTCAGTCCACAGAGGGAGTGAGATACAAGCCATGATGTATTCTAGGAGTGGACTTACAGTACAATCCAAAATTCTGAGCCACATTGAAAATTTGTATGTTTCATTTATTTCTGTTTAAGCATTTAAAGAAAAACAGAAACAAAAGTGATATAAAGTTTGAGAGAACTGTTTTATGTTCTGTACTCCTGGTTAATTACTAATTAAATAATAAATTAAGTAGCTCTTTTGTACTAAACATCATATTAAATCATGTTAGGATAACATGAAGCATGTTTTACAAAAAAAAATTGGGATCTTTTATTACAAAATGGAAAAGTACCAAAGAGTTGCTATGAGGGAAAAATCCTATGAAATAAAAATTAGTTGTCTCATACACACAGTATGGTTGATGTCCAGTGAAGTAGCAGAACTAAACACATCTTGTTGTGTATCTGAATAATCACATGCTTCAGATATCGTGAGAGTGATGGGATTTATTCAAATGTGACCTGGGGCAGTTCCTGTGTTTGGGGTGTAGAGGTTAACCACTCACCACATCAGTCAACTGCATCTGTCCAAGAATCAACCATACAGCCCTTTCCTCTCATTCAAACTATTGTGACTACAACCAATGGCCTCTATGGAACTAGAAACTAACCTGAGTGAGACACACAAAACATTGCTCTGTGCCAACACTGCAATAAAATATTTCACATGCAGGTTTCTGTGTTTTAGATTCACATCCTCTGATGCATCATGTTTATGGTGAATCATGGTTTTGGTATTGTTAACTCTATTTACTTGAGATGTGTCACTTGATATCTCAACACGTGATTAATGGTTTAGTTCAGATATGGGTTGTGTCTTGTGACTTGGAGTAAAAATGTGTCTCTGTTTTGAACCTATTTCCCCCTCATGTGTCTCTGTTGCCCTCTGGCATGTAAACATTTAGAGAAATTTGTACAGGGTGCAGCGAGGTTTGGGTGTGCCATCTGGCAGGAAGTTGAGAGTGTTAAATACTGCTTTGTAGTTTAGTGCTGCCACCTGCTG
Source organism: Yasuhikotakia modesta (assembly GCA_036877545.1). NCBI lineage: Eukaryota > Metazoa > Chordata > Actinopteri > Cypriniformes > Botiidae > Yasuhikotakia > Yasuhikotakia modesta. The sequence goes on along the minus strand of JBAJNP010000255.1, from coordinate 69,071 downwards.
GTTAATCTGCTAAAGCTAAAATCTAAAATGACCTGTTTTTGAAAGTTTATTGGAACTGGCCTTATGCCACACAATGAGAAAAGTGGAAAAGTATTAGTATCCAAATGTTTACCACAATGTATGTAATACCATGTTAGGTTACATTTTTAATAAATACAACAATAAACACTTAATGATAGATCATTAAGTTGATTTGATTCTACTTGGTCAATCACAGCATTCTGCCGTTCAATATAAAACTATTTTTTACCGCTGTCCTTGGCAACCAATTTTCTCAACTAAGTTAGTTCTCTGTCATTCGGGGTCTCTCTCTACTAACAAAATCAGATAACTTAAATCAATGCTTAACTCAAATCAATGCTTCATGTCTATATATTTATTTTTTTGGTTAGTAGCTAACTAACAATAAAATAATGATATCGTCAATCACTTCACAATGAGAAAGTGTTACAAAAACATCACCTGGATGTTATTCTGACATGATTTAGTTTAGAAAATGGGCATGTTATTTGGCAACCTATATACATTTGTACATGTGTATCATGTGAAATTGCAGAATGTATTAACAGCAGAGAGAAACATCTGTTTCAGTAAGGAGTTATTATAGCTTACAACTCCTAAACCAGTAAAGCTATTTAAAATCATTTAAAAACTGAAATAGATTTGGATCATAAATCCAAGCAGTCTATGTGCTTGCTGTAGTTATTAGTTATCTGTGGTATTAGCCTGCAGTCTCTCCTCTATTGAGAACAGCAGTGTTGTCATTGATCAGTAACCAAAGAAAAGCAAGGCTCAGTCATAATGTAATCTTCTGCATCCTAAATCCAATCTAATGCAGAGCGGCCGTGACCTCACATACCTCAAGTCACTCATTCATCATGTGCTTATGGAATAATTAGCAGGATGTTTGAAGAAAAACACTTTTTAACAATTTTTTTTGTTAACAGCGTTGCTATTTATTTTTCCCCATTTACCTGTATATGTTGTAGATGTTTGCACACAGAAATATACTAAATTCATCAAAGAATATAACAATGTTTAGATACTCTGCCCTTACCTACACTTTGTGCATTGTACACATGTTGATAGACTAATCAACTGGAATGTATTGTTTATTTTTATTGTTGATACTTGAGAAATTCTGAATTCTGAGTCATCAGTCATATATTTTGTGTCAGTGTCAAAATTGTTCATGGAAAATAAGCATTTTTGGACAGTTTAGTTCTTTAAACATCAACAGTTTCCCAAATATGAAAGTTCACAATTTTCTCATTCTCCTGCCATCCCAGGCCTCCATTCTTCATCTTAACTTAAAAAAAAATACTATATTTAAAAAGTAATTCATACATCTTCAGTGGTTTAGGAGAATTAGGAGAGTTGTCTGAAGTGACATGTTAGGAGTGTAAGAAATTAGTGAAATTTATTGAAATCTTAAAATCAAAACACATATTTACTGCTTATATAGACTGTAGTATATTCATATGAATAATACATATTTAGCCTCAACATGGACAGTTACAAGTAAGATTTGATGTTACTGATATGTTACTTCATTTGATTAAGCATCTCTCCACATATCATGACTGGCCTCAAATAAAGCTGTACTTTAATGTCTACCAAATATTTAAAATACATTTGCTGATGTAAATGGGTTACCAAGGCAACATTATGTAGTTAAATGATAGATGATGTCTTGCGGAAAATTGTGTGTGATTTATAAAAAGTCGATCAATTGAAATAGCTCGAGGAACAAGTGGGAGGTTGGTGAACAACAATATCTATTATTTTAGGGAGGCAACAATATAAAAAGTGCTATACAAGGTAACAAAGTTTCAACTTAAAACTAAACTCAAGCTATTGGCTCGACAAGGCCAGCAAAACAAAGATCTTTATTGTTCAGCCTTGCACTAAGAAAACTAAAAGCTTGATGTTACACTGTCATCCAACATTGCCATAGTGTTTATATTCTCCTGACAGAAATGTACCCACAGCAGTCCAAACACACATTGTTTGGCATGTTAATATGCCACATAAACATACTGTCAGTAACTGTCATTGACATTTAACATGGTACTTGTTTCTTTTCTTAAATGTAAATGTAAAATGTAAATGTTTTACTTAAGTATAGTTTTAAGTAGATATTTTTATTTTTAAAATTCAGTAACTGTACATTTACTTAAGTATATTTTTACACTGCTGCCAGAGACCCAGTGCTCAGAACCCACACTAGTGCTTTGGTCGGCATACAAGCTGACAGAAAATTCAGCATACTTTAGTCAACTTTGACCTCAGGGTCAAAGCAGCTGATTATGCCATTCATCCCGCTCATGCTAAGCAGAAGGGTTTGGAAGGAAGACGGCAAGGTCAAGGGTGACATATGGTCTCTTCTCATTGGTTAATCTGTTGTTCATCAAATTCGATCACCTATTGGAAATGACATACCAAGGTCAAATCCTTGGACAGCGGAAATTGTGAGGGCTGAAGTGTGTGAGTGTTGCATTAATCCCTGCTTTCATCGTGGCTTAATGCACACAAAGGCACACAGACAAAAATGTGCTTTCAACTCCACTCTTTCCCTTGTAGATTTTGTGCAGTCTCACAAGGCTAATATTTTAATAAGATTAATTACTCTGGGCAGTCTAATCTAACCTTTTCTACTTGGGAGAGAAAAGGTAACTGCATCTTTTGACCCTTGACTGAGGAGTAATGCTGAGACCGTATTATGGTCTGTAGCAGAAAATGCTTTCCTGCACAGTTTGTATGATGAATTAAAAACAATTTTACTTATACACTAGGGAGTTTCGACAAACTTAGGGTTAGGCTTTGCTTGGTCCTGTTACAAAACACAATCATAATTGACTCTAAAAAATATTTTATATGAACAACATTTTTCATCTCAATAAAATCGCTGATAAATAGTAATTTATCAGAAACAATGAACACCAATGCACAGCATTTAATGGTTATCTTATAATTCCTATTCCTCCGTCTGTGCTTTTTATTGCTATTTGTCTTTGTTTCAGCAAGCCTTGTGAAAAGTTTGCTTAGTTAGTGTAGTTTCAGTTGAATTAAATTCAATTTCATCCCAACACCATATGCTGGGAAAACTTTGTGCTTAGCCCTAAAACTCAGGTTTTGTTATTTGGTAGGAATACAGATAAAAAGATCTTTAAGCGTGTTTTGGGAATTCTATACAGTTCTACTTTAAATATGACACATGCAACCAGTTTGATACAGATTTTAAAATATAAATATATGGCAGTTGTAACCAATCATCAATTTTTATTTATATTATTTATTTATTATTTTTGCTTAGGAATTTTATGAGATTCATTTATTTTCACAGAGATAAAATCATTCCTGTCACAGCTGCAAGAGGAGAAAAGCTTATTTCTGAGGAGATGTTTGTTAATACTGTAAGTGTTTTTTAGGTCAGCTTGTAACTGAGCATATGGTGGTGACCCTGTCAGGCGGGTATTACTGGTAATCTGGGAAATAACACACTGTCTGGCAGGGGTTCGTTTGGTGTTTCAGGTTTTGTGAAAACATTTGTTGTGCCCTAATATTACTTCCTTTATTCTTCCTTTCACACAAAATATGTTTTTGTTGTCTATGGCAACAACAAAAGGTGCCTGTTTAACACCTTTTCAAAAATCTACTGTAATTTATGACTGTCAGGGGTTCACCAAAATACTTACTACAGATATTGATAGTGCTGTTTCATTCATTAATACAAGGGATTCACCTATAGGAGTTTTTGGTACTTAAATTTTAAATGAGGTGAGTCTTGTGATTTTCAATATTTTTACATTATTCTGATAAATTTGTGTAGAAATTTTGTTTTGTTTTGGCAAGTATTTAATAATGAACCCAAATTAAAGCATTGGATTATAATAATAGTAACATTAATATAAGTGTGTTCATGAACGTCAGAGTGGTATGTTGGGCCTTTTCATGCTTTAACTGATAGCAGATGGTTTTAAATTGGTCAAAAATCTGTAATTAATACAGGGTCTCCATTTATTAGTGTAAGAAGCTTTAAGAATAAATTTCTTTCTGTTGTCTAGTGGTATAGTAAGAAAAAACAAAAAAAATGCAATATCAACTATGTCAACTATGATTAAAATACATTACACTGCATGTAAAAACAATATAACCATACAAAACACATGACATTCTAAACTGGTCATCTGCTCATTTAAGATGAATCTCTATGTCAATATTGAATGTTTGGGTAAAGCAATATTTTCTAAACATGTTTGGATTTGGTCAATAAAAGAAGCCATTTAAAAGAGAAAAGTCACGACTGTGTTATTGTGATTCCTTGTGTCTGAAAATAATTAAATGCGTTTAGCTTATGTGTCAGCAGTAGCCTGAGGGTCGAACCCATGACAGCTGCAGCAGAAACTTGAACCTCCTCTGACTTCATATTGGACTACACCCGCCCCTCCTCACCTCTACATGACAAAGTCCAGCACAGCCTCCTTTCTCCCCCACTCACCCCCTTCCTGATACTGTTGCATTTGAATGTGAAAAGCCTCTTATGTGTGGCTCATGGAGGGGGTGTCATTAGTGTTAGTAAAGGGTTAATGCTATCATATGGGCTTGAACCGGATTTAAATACAAGTCTGGGGTCCTTTAAGCACCTATGCAGTATTCTGCCACTGATTGTTTAGACTAAAACCTTTTTCAGACCAATTACTTTTTCAAAAAAAGACCTATATATAGTATATTTTCTATATGTATATTATATATTAGAGTTCAGTTCTAACAGTGTTCATACTTCGTTCAGTCTTCAGGAATTGGTGAGAGATTCTCTGCAGAGCTGTGGGAGTGAAACACGGACACTTGTTTAGTATGAAACTTAGTTTTTCTTACACAAGCAGTTATTATACAACACACAGGATGTATCTGTGCTTATCTTTATCCAATCATATAAAAAGATTTAATTATCGTCATGTTATTAGGCAGGAATGTTCAACAGCACCATGTAATATATATCAAAATAACTTTTCCCATAAGGGGGCATACCTTAGAGTAAATTCCTTACCTCAAGGAACTAATTTTAAATTTAATATTATATGTAGTACTTTTTTTATGATTCAGGTATCATGCTGATTTAAATGTAGAGGATGCTGAATTGTATTTTCATCTTGGTAATTTGTCCAAAATATTTTAAAGGGGTATTTTAAACAGATTTTAGTTTTTAATAAGCTGTCTTTAAAAATACCTAGATCAATGAAATGAAGGCGAAGCACACTAAAAATGCTGGTAACATAAACTGAAAGTTTTCTAAATAAAACTAAAAATAAAGATGTTGAATTTGGTATAAGATGTAGTTGCAACCAACATGGCTTTCATAATTGCCACTGACGTATAGTTAGTCACAGTTACTGTTGACAAAACAGCTCTATTTAACCTGTGCTCATCTTTGCAGCTTTTGACTGTTTGTACATTTCTGCTGACTTTGAATAAAGCAAACTTAAGAAATGTAGAGCGAGTAAGAAAGTCG
>JBAJNP010000255.1:21062-63542 GCA_036877545.1 Yasuhikotakia modesta | reverse complement strand
GCATGCATTGTTCAGCAACAGTGGAAAATAGGGCTATCAATTCCACTCAGATAACCCCGCATTGCCATTGGCCCTCTGGCCACACCGTGACCCCAGGGGCCTGAACTCAGCGATCATGTGACCAGGCTGAAACTGACCAGCAGGGCTGAGACTGAGAGGACTATCAGTGAGAGTCAGAACACAGAGGAGGAAGCTGTGAGAAAGGAGCAGGAGGAGAAAAACGTCATGAGGCCTATGATGTTCAGTAGAAGGATATGTGTATGAATGGATGACAGGGAGACCAGGAGAGACATGAGATGGATTCGTGGGAAGGTAAGAAAAGGACTGATATGGTGCTTTTATTAGCTGATCTGAGAGTTACTGTTTAAAGCAAGGCTGTTTAAACAAGAGACAGAAAAAGAGAGACCACTGATCTTAACCTTTTTAAGGTTAATTGTGCATATAGTGTAAAGTCAATGGCAAAATGGGTCATATTCTTGTACTCCTATTGCATGAAGGTCCTGCATTGGTTTCTGTTGTGTTTCTGTGCTGCTGTACTGTATATCTGCTAAAGGCTATCAGCTACTGGGAGGGTTTTGACAATAGATTATTTTAGAGTGACCTTAGAATTATTTAGCCTCTTAAAAAAATTAAATTCAGTTTGTTAACCTAGATCTTGTTTTAAAGCCAGAATGTGTGAAATGTGTAGCAGCATTATAAATATTTTATTGTGTTTTAATAAGACACCATAACTGTTTGGATATCACTAACAGCACACACAGTGAACAGCACACAGTGTTTTATAAAATTTTCATCCTGTTCTTTGGAGAGAACACTACTTTTTTCACTCCTGACTAGAGGATGGTTTATATTACTGTAGATGGGGGTGACTGAAGATGTTAGACTTTGCAGTCCAGCACTTATTGTATTTAAGTGTTTATTTGTTTATTCAACTAAACAAATATAGTTTTTTAAAAATGTTTAAAAATGTTTGGTTTTGCCAAACATTAGATTTGGGAAACAGAGCACATGACATACAATTTACTGTTGATTCTCTCTGTATAGATTTTCGGGGGGCATTTTTAAAAGGGGTTTTGTTTCGCCCAGTGGCTGCATGTTCAAGTACTTCGTTTTATAGTGTACAGTAATTGGCTGATTGGCAAACTGTAATCTTTTGAGGTAGTATGTTTAGTAGGTTTATGGTTCTAGTGCACAAAGTGTGGTATGCAGGCTGTTGCCCATCTGGAAAAGGTTTTCTGTGTTGAGCAGGCAGCTGTCTTCATGTGATGGTATAAGCGGGGGTCAGCTAGCCTCCACATTCATCTGTTCAAACCCCCGACAAACACACACACTGTGCACAAACAACTCCATGGCCCCTGTGTGGGTTTATCACTGTAGCCCAAACTTTACCCCTCAGTTTGGCCACATAGTTGCATCTCAGTTTGCTCTGTAATGATGATGGGATGATCATGCTCTGTAATGATTTTAGTGCAATACCAAATCAGTTTGCTTTACCCAGTCATAAACTATGATAAACATTATAACCAATGACACATTTAAAGACACTATGGTCTTTTCCCCTCATTGGTTGGCCTTGGACCTTGATTACCAACCTGAAACCTTTACAGAATGCCATTTTAAAATCAATATTTTGAACCATTTGTCTTCACAAAATGGTGATATCCACCTCTGCCTAGAGGTGTTTTAATTCTAACAATGTGTTTATGTTTTGTTTCTTTAACAACAACAACAACAAAAAGAGTTGAATAGTGTGGAGTGTCACATTAAACACAGACGTGCCGGCTACTGAATAAATGTGACATTAGCTTTTTTCTACCTTGTGTTAGTTTTAGGCAGATTTTAGTTGACTAATTACCTTTCTCAAAAAAGGTGTTGTGAAACACCCTTGCATAATGATGGAAGGTGCAAATGATTCTTATTTGTCAGATTGCTTGCCTGTTTCGGTTACTTTTATAGATTGACGTGTCACTCAGGCTAATACATGAGCCAATGATTATGCAATTAGAGTTAAAATACAATATTTCTCTAAAATATTTCTTCTTAATTTTTAGATAATTTTAATAAATATTGTGTGAGACAAATGTTCATTTAAATTCAGCACTTTTCTCTGTGTCTCATTTATTACCGTTAAATTGAAATGTTACAAAACATAATAAAAGCATTAACCACAGTTCATTCAATAGCAATGACCATTAAAAACTTACATTGCTTAATCTCCAGTAGTGACATTTTATATAAAGGTTTATCACTATTGTTATTTAGTCTGAACAAGTGATTATGAAATAAGTTGGAGAGAATGGAATGGAGAGTGGCTTGCAGTGACTTTGGGCGGCTCTTTGAGATCACAGTGGCTTTGTAAAAACACTATTGTGTGTGGGGTTTGGGGTCTGAAAGGACTGTACATAATAACTTTACCTCCTCCTAATCCTATTTGACTGCCACCCATCTCTGCTCTTATTGTTTCTGGAAGAAGGGGGCCATCATCTTGAGTCTACACTCACCCGACTGTCTCTCTCTCTCTTACCTTCTGTCTGTTCTTCCTTATTCTTCTCTCTTCTCTACCACTCCATGTTTCCTTGATTTTTCCCAAGGGTTCATTCGCCACTCACTTACGCAGGAAGTCACCTCTGTGACGGAGGATGGAGGGTGGGGTATTTGTGTGTTTGTGTGCATGCATACACACAGGGAAAAGGGCTTTAATCTATGTGAAGATCAATAACAGTAGAGAAGGTAATTAGAATAGGTTTAACAGTTCCGGTCTAATTTTAGTCTTAACTAGAACTGTTAAAGAAGTATCCTTTTCACCCAACAATAACTTAGCCTATATCTGTAACTACATCACTGAAACAAACATCACAAAATCTGTTCTGAGGTCACTCTTAATATCCTATCTAACAAAGGAGTTCATTGGTCTGTATTGATTTAGTGATGCATCAATTAATATTCTCAAATGACAGACAAACTATAGCCTTAACTGGAGTCTTTGTTGGCATAAGACCTTCATGTTAAACTGAATTTAAAGTACACAAAAGCATTACATAAATTTTAATGTAATTGGATGAATTATATATATTGGTCTAAGACCTACACAACTGCTTCACATGGTGCCTAAAAACCTTAACCACTGTAAAAATCCACAGTAACTCTCTTTTTCAGTGCATAATTCCATACATCTATACCAAAAAACCAAACTCTAACCTATAGTAAGTATGCTGTTAAAAAATATAAATGTCTCATTATGCTGTAACAAGGATCCCTTAAAATAAAGTCTAACCAAAGTCATTATGAAAGAAGATAATGGAATGCAGAAAAGGTTTTACAGATGCATGAATTTAAACTAAGGTTCCAGAACTATATGGCCTTGAAATACTTTAAGAGATGCTGGGGAAAATTAGTCAATAGATCAAAGAGTCTTTATGTTTGTGTTTTTTATGTGATAAAATAAAGAGTCTCTGTCTTTAATGCACCCACTCGAGATTTGTAATAAATAATTTGTTTAAATTGTAAAACCAAAGTTGTGACTGCATTCATTTGTAATTCAAACCTTTAGTGTTTTGGGGTAGCACAAGTTTGGCAGGGAGCTAGGGTCTGTTGAGCTCAGAAAAGAAAACATCTGCCCTTCTGATGAGAGATCAATAGGACTTGGTGTCTTGTGTAATGTTTGCAAAATTGCGCTTTATCTCTTGATGGCCTTTATTGATTTTGTTAAGCTAACTATAGACAGAGAGGCCAACAATACAGAAGATGTTGAAATTCAGAGATGTGGATAAATATGTCAATATTCTGTGGTAACTTCCCTCATAGCCTCTCAAATGCCAAATCGCTTTGAGGTTTTGATTTTCACATTGCATCATCAAGTTCTCTGATGTTGACCCAACTGGGTTTTTAATGGAGGTTTTCATAGCCTTTTTTGAAACATCAGATTAAATCTAGTTCAGATCTTAAGTGGTTAATGTTTGGTATAGATCTGCACAATTGAGACTAAATGACTTTGAAGGGTTATTAATGGTCTAAAGGTACATTTACATGCAGCCCAGATCTATTGTTACAGACATCTTAGTAAGCAGAATCGTTTGCTTACATTAAGACTAAGCCTTACTGTAATTACCAAATGCTAATTCTTGGCCTCTTGTAATGGTTATGAGATTACTACAGTGTGCTGGATGCAGGGGGTGGGGGGTCTGTTGAGTGGAGAATTTATTCATTCATTCATTAATGCTTTGACTTTAAGTAAAGCTGGGCTAGTCGTGATTCTAAAAGAGTAGAGCTGAGAGGATTTCCATAACACTGTCCAGACTACAGAGGTGGTCAGCGCAGAGGGGAGAGGTCCCAATAGAACCTCAATAGAGTTGTGGATGCTTAAGTTAAATCAGTGGTTTGCATTGTAGCTTGGCTTGTAAAATGTTACTTTTTAAATGTAATTTTAAAAGCCGTTATGTACGTTATATCACAGCTGTTTATTATTGTCTGTTTAAATAGATTTCATTGTTGAACAGTGACAGGCATACATACAGTGTAAAAAGGTGGTGGATATAGGGAAAGAAAAGATAAATCTAGTGAAAGAATGGAAAGGAATGCATAAAAAATGGAAAAGTACAGCAAACCCCCGACACACTCAGCTGAGGTCGATTGTAATGGAAACGAAAGACAAAGCCCTCAGAAGCCCTCTGTTTCTGTCCTTCAGCCCATCCTCCACTCTTCACCCACGATCATCTGTTCATCCTCCCATCCTCCGCTGCTTAGCTACACACACCTGCCCGGACACATGGTCACTCTCCTACCAAAGATCATAGATGTCAAATGATTACTGGGATAAAGGAGTACCAGAGGTGGATGCTACTGTAAAATGAGAGTAAATTAGAATGGAACCTCCTTCAAACTGCCAACTGTGTTGTTGTGTCATTTAATTTCTTTTTATAATTATTAGTACTGGCAAATAACAAACGTATTACAAGTAACTGTAACTATGACAATTTGGTAAATACAGATGAATACAGTTTCTGTATTCATGAATACAGATGAATACAAGCTTTATTAAACCTCAATATAGTTTGTTGAGAGACTGTAATCCAGACAAATGCAGGCTATTTGAGCTAAAATTTAGTTTTTAGTTTTAAAATATAGTAAAATTAGTAGTTTCTTAATTTTCATGCTTTAATTAATGTTATTTGCTAAAGCTGATGCTAAATAGTAATAATAAAAATAATATGTGTGCCTGGTAACTCAACTAGTAATTTATTATTTGTTTATTTACATGTTTATTTTATTTTAATTTATTTTATTTTTATTTTAAGTTATATGCAAAGGATATATTTTGCAAAGGATGCAAAGGATTTTATTTTGTGTTATAGAATTTTACTGTACGTCTGTTTGGATGTACTTTCGGTTGCTTTTAATAATCATTTAATATTGGCTTTTGACTATGCTATCAGTGGCTGTACTGTTAAAAACCTCAAGCTCTGCATTTTCTGCTTGTGGTAAAGTTTGGAATGAAGCCAGGCCTGACCTCAGGGTAACAATGCAGTTTTAATAGGTCCAGTTGGGGGTCTCAGCATTGTGTGTGTGGAAGGTGGGGGGCATCCAAAAAAACACCATTAAGAACGCGACTGAGATTCTGGGAGGGTTAAAAAAAAATAATGTGCAAATAAAAAAAGTAATGGTTCTAATAAAAAGGATAATAAATTAGTAAAAGTTACTAATAAAAATTAGTATTTCTTTTTTTAGTTTGGCTTTAGATGACATGTTTTTGTAATATTTACTCAAGGAGAGGCAGAAGAAAAGACTTCGGAGTGGGCAATTCTCCTACAGTTCTCTGAAAGCATGAGGGCAGATGGAATGTTCAAGTGAGTGACAGGGCAGATTGAGACGGGTGGAGGGGTGTGAGGTGACGCTGTGGGATCAAGTGTGTGAAGGTGTGAGAGAACTCCAGGTTTATATGGTGGCCATGCACTTGAAAGAAAGGGTGACAAATTTAACCAATCAAGCAGGCCGGGGTGTGAATAAAGGAAGCAGACTTTGAAAGCAGTGTTTTCTCATTAAAGGAAGTCAGTCATTTCACATATACTGGTTAATAATTTATGGTTTCAGATGCGTCCTGCATAAAACAACATCTGCCAAGAATTTCAGGCAAATGGTTAGAAGTAACAATGAAGGGAGAGTGTTACAGTACTGTATATGGGATTCTCACCATTTGACTGCTGCTCCGAAAGCGTACTGAGACTGCAGTTGATTTTTGTGAATAAAATTTGGTTTGTTTAGCTGAACTAAAATGGTAGTTTTAGATTTGATCTTGTTTCTACATTATGCACATGAGCAGTTGATTTTAAATGCATCTGTAAATGGTAGAGGAGTGAGAATTTGAACCTTTGTGATGATAAGCTTTATTCTCAGTCCCTCCTGTGGTATAGTATAGTAAAGATCTCAAGTCAATCAGATGTTAATACAGCAAGACTTTCAGTAGTCTTCTGTGAGAGTCTGGCTCCAAGTTGTCTGCCAATGTCTCTGACAAACCATGGAACTCAAACAAAAAAAAGTTAGGTAAAATGCAAGCTGGTTATAAAGGCATGTTTTTAATTTTTTTTTCTTGCATGAACGTAATGGTCAAATTTAAAATTTTCAAATCATTGTCATATTTAAAACCTCAAAGCACCTTAACAGCAAAATAAATTTAATATCACCCACAATGGGAATTTGTACTTTTTTGTGACCTTATTTTTGATGATACACTGTATGTCGCATTGGATAAAAGTGTTTGCCAAATGAATAAATGTAAGGTAAATGTAAAAAATTGGAAATGGAAAATATCTACTGAGAGTTTCATATATGAAAAATATATGAAATTACTAATAAATCATTTAAGAAGTTTTTAAACAAACATTCAAGTTTGTTAAACAATATTTTCAAAAATGTTTTTAGCTACAAAACCAAACATAATGTATAAAGGTAAGGTTCTACACTTAACCCTCCTATAACTGTATCTGTGCACTGTTGACCCCTTCTCAGCTGAGAGGAGCTGTCTGCCCTACAGAAAACATAGAAAATTCAGTGCTTTTAAAGTTCCACAGAAAGACAGCCAATAGAAAATACAGTTTTTCCACTGTATCATACTGTCCTATAGAGAAGTAAAAGGCATGTCAGATGGTATACATGGCCTGTTCTTGACTCTGCTGTAATGATGGGTCTGTGGAACTCCCTCTCATATTGAGAAAGAAAAGGTGCTGGGCCATGACCCTGTTTTTATGACTTGAACTCTACATTAATGGCCCACAGCCCCAGCTATTGACCTCACCACATTCTTTGCCTGCAGCTATTTCCCCATTTTTTCCTATCATTTCTTCACATATGAGAAATAAGTCTTGTTTGTGTTTGTTTACAATATTTCTGCATTTATAATTTGTTTGTTTGTTTTTTTTTGAGGGGCTGTCTTTCATCACACTTTTGTATTTACACTATCCTCTTTACAAACCCTGAAAAAATCGTGATAAGATTAGTAAAACTAAGAATTTGTTTAAGCATCAAGCAAAATTTTTACATACAGCTGTATATGGCTTTCAAGAAATTGATTCTGTATAATTTTGCATTGTTTTTTCCTCATCATAATTGTAATAGGAAGAAGACTGTTACCAGTGACTGATTTACAAACTATTTACAATTTGATTAATTGTTCACTGTTTTAACATCACTGTTATCTTGGTGAGTGTCTTTCACAGATTCCTTTCCACATTGTAGTCCTTTTTTTAGTCTTTCTCTTTGGATTTATTTTGTCTTCTAAAGCAGCAGGGTTGACTGTATTGGTTCATTAGGCAGCAGATGGAGGGGGGGCTGGCTTCAGTGTTAGGTGATATAACTCTGACAGCGGGTGAGTGAGACGGTAGAGTGGAGGAAGGGAGGGTTAGGGTTTCCGTTGCTCTTGGTTTGAACCCTTACTCCGCTAAGTCAGCCGTGACGCCTCAGTGACGGTGAGCAAGCACATTCCACTCATGGCCATACCATTCATGGTTACCATGGCGCCCACCCATCTGGTAAAGAATTCTGTTTTGGGCTTGGGAGTAAGTTTGTGTCTATGTTTAGTAAAGTAGAAGGGACTTTATTCTATCCATCAGTTTTTGATCGCAGGATAAACAGTGGGCTGTAATATTATTGTTCCCCCCCCATCCTTGTGGTATTGGTTACCTCAGCATCAAAGCCAGTTAGTAAGAAATAGAAGCAAACATTATAATATTGTCATACGTATTATATTACACACACTGTTAACAAATTCTTTTTTGTTCTTTAATGTAAAGTGTGCTCATACATTTTTCAAAAGTAGACCTGAAGTGTTTATTTAGTAAAGAACCACACATTTCACAGAGCCTTGGTTTCCTGTAAAAGGGGAAAAAGATAATCTTCACTGACCAGTGGGGAAAAAGAGGTATCTTGTTTTTCACAGGATCTAAAAGTATATTGAAGTCATAGGCAGTAATTTCTCTTTCTCTGCGTCTGTTACTGTCAGATGACCAGACTGAGCAGCGCTCCTGTCTTATTTGTGGAGACCGCGCCACAGGGCTGCACTATGGCATCATTTCCTGCGAGGGCTGCAAGGGCTTCTTCAAGCGCAGCATCTGTAACAAACGCGTCTATCGCTGTAGCCGTGACAAGAACTGTGAGATGTCACGCAAGCAGCGCAACCGCTGTCAGTACTGCAGGCTTCTCAAATGCCTGCAAATGGGAATGAATCGCAAAGGTAAGAGGCCCACCAAGCTGTCATCTATGAGTATTTGTATCACTGCTTTATCCTGCTGAAAAATACACAATAAAGTTAACCCAGTTGGAGCTGGTCCAAGCTGGTTTTTAGAATAGCTGATCTTCTGGTCAGCTTGATTGGGGAGACCATGTGAAACCAACACGATTCAGCAGCTTCAAAAACACAGCTGATTGGTGAGCCTAGGTTAGTTAAAGTTTGATCCCGAAAGCTGATGTATTACAACCTGTATGAAAAAACACTTCTGCCCAAATGGCAAATGTTGGGGCAGGACATAGGCTTTCAGTACAGAAGGAACTTAAAGGGATTTTGGTAAAACTCAAGTTTAAGTTGCTAGAACTTTCATACTTCTCCAAACCTAATTTAATAATTTTCAAACTTTATTTTCGTGTTTATTTTGTGTTTGATATTTAATTCCCCTTTACATACAGCACACAAATAATACACAAATATATGCATGCGTAAGTATTTTAAAGGCAAGAATAATTTCTGTTATTAATTTTAAGGTCAGACTTTTTTTTAAATGAACAGCTGATTATTTGCTTTTGTCCTTCAGCAATCAGAGAGGATGGCATGCCAGGAGGAAGGAATAAAAGCATCGGTCCTGTGCAGGTACCTATAATCCCCATCTTTCATCCACCTAAATCTGTCGTTGCCGCTCTTCTGTCACTGCAAAATTAATTTGCAGATTTGAATTACCCCATAATACAAACTTTGGCCTTTGATATGTGATATTTGATGTCCATGTAATGGCACATACTCTGTGATTTTTTTTGTTTTGTGTGTGTGTGTGAGTTGTATATGTTTCTGCCATGTGATTACTTTAGACTTTGTTTGGATACACAATTTTAGTATTATATTAGAAGCATTACCTCATGAGAGAAAAGTTTACTGTTTTCTTTGACAAAGCTAACATATGACAAAGCAGCTATACAAGCTTAGCTTTTGTTCTCTATGTAGGGCTCTTGTCTGTACCTAATGCACAAAACATTTTTTAATAATGGTTTGAACTCATGAGTTGAATTAAGAAAAGAAATTTAGTGCATTTTAGACCCTCAAAATATTAGACAAGTCTCCACAAAAAAATCTCAGGAAAATAATTTCCTCTTTGCACTCCTGTGCAGATTTCAGATGAAGAGATTGAGCGGATTATGTCAGGACAGGAATTTAAGGATGAAGCCAACATGCCTGAACACACCTGGGGAAATGGCGACAGTGACCACAGTTCCCCTGGCAATGGTGTCTCAGATGGGAACCAGCCCTCTCCTGTATCCACACTTTCATCAAAGTAAGTATTCCTTACTCCACAGCTAAAGTAACTTGGAATAATATGCTAGATTTGTTAATTTTTTTGTTAAATTGATACAGTGAAAATACAGTTAGAATACTGGGACACTAATAAACCAGCTGCATCAACCTTATGCAGTGTATTAGGTAGAATGACACAGGGTAAAGTTTAGCATTTAATTTAAGTATTAAAAATACAAGCAAATGGTAAAATACCATCAAAAACACTTGTTTTTCTTTCTCTTTTCCTCTGCTCTCAACAGTCGTTCTGTGGAGTTAAATGGCTACACTGCTGCTTTAAGGGAACAGTACATTGGCAATGCCATGGCCCAGCACTACCAGTTCCTACCCCACCTGTTTGGATATGCCACACAGCCACGTAGTCTCTACCCGCAGAGCCATACCCTCATCAGCCAGCTGGTGGCAGCAGAGGAACTGGCCCCACTTGGCACACCCATGCTGATCGAAGACGGGTAAAGAACACTCCCATACAGGCCATCAGTCAGTCAGAAACGCTTCAAACTTTAATTGGAGGAGTGCTTTTTTGTTGCTTAAGTATTGTATTGTGGCAGTGGTGTTTAAGCCAGAACTCATGCTCATACTAATAGTTTAAGTGATATAAACCGGCTATAAAGTAGAGAGGTGAGTCGTTTCGAAAAATGTAATTGATTTTGGGCCAGTAAATATTTACACAGAGCACCATAGCAAAGACATAGCAGAACTCTGGCATCCACCTGGCACCAGGGGTCAAATGTTTTTCCATTTTAAAGAAAGGGTCACCATCTAGTTGTATGCGAGATCTCTTTTAATCCCTGGTTGTCTCCTGCACAGGTATCGGGTCACTCAGGTGGAGCTCTTTGCCCTGTTGTGTAGACTGGCAGATGAACTTCTCTTCAGACAGATCTCCTGGATCAAGAAGCTTCCGTTCTTCTGTGAGCTGTCCATCGAGGACTACACGCGGCTCCTAAGTGCCACCTGGCAGGAGCTCATCTTACTGGCATGTCTGACTGTCTACAGCGCGCAGGTTCTGGGTGATCTTGCCAACGTGACGGATAAATACACTCCCTCAGATGATGAGCTGCAGGGGTGAGGCAAAATTTGCTCTTCTTCAACCTTTTGTGTTGCAACACTCATGGTTGAGATAGGGTCAGTATCTATTGTGGGTCAGGACTAGCCCTAAGTTTTCAAAATGTTTACTAATACAGGGGATACATAGTTTTAATCATGACACAGCCTAAGATAGTTAGATACATTCCTGCATGACGTCACTGGAATCAGTATTGGGAAGACCAGTAGCTGTTTTTCACTTGTTTTTTCAGTTTTTCACTATGTAGAATGCATTACATGCAATTTGATGCTATGCAATCCAGTGACTGAAAAGTCCAGTGAAAATATAAATCTATTTTTTTAAATATTTCTTTTTAAAAAATATAGCTTTACTTATTAATCAGTCACAAATCAAACCAAATCACTAATAATAATCTATCTGTCCTAGAATTTAAAGTGTGCAAAATTGGGTTGCCTGGACCAAAAAATGCTTTTTCTGCTTTGTATGTACAGTAGAGATTGTTAGAGTGGGTTTAATTCATGGTAGTGAATGGTAGTAATTAATGATTATACATGGTAGTAAATCATTATTGTTCATGCATCAGGGACCCTTCAGATCAGGCATCTCAGAATAAAGGTGGAGAACATAATAAGGTGTCCTGGTGTGTTTCTGTGTGAGAGAAAGTAAAGCTCACACAGGGACAACTGGAGAGTTGTTGTGACTGTCTTTCTGTGTGTGTTTCTATTGGTGTGCAGCTTGTACAGTGTAATTCTTGTGCTGATATGGAACAGGAAGAGTGTGTAGTATGTGTACATTAGTCTGAAATCTCTTGACTTCTGAACCATCTCTTCCTGATCCCCTGAAGAAATGTACTGTTGCATGCTGGATGCAAATTCAAGTCATCAGGTCCAGAACTATGTCCAGAACACTCTCTTTTACTGGACAGAAACACACAAAGTTTAAAGAGGTTTAAAGATAATACCCACACAGGTCATTATTAACGTTGCTCTCACCGGTTTAAACAGACAGCCTTCACGTTGCATAACACATTTATCTGACTTATTTTCAAATGATAAAAGTGTCCCCCATAGTAGAAAATCAGATTGTGTTTAGATGTTGGTGTTGATTCACAGGACCAGATTGGTGATGTGGAGTGCTGAGTGCTGTGACTGTGAGAGAGATCTGTGGCTGACTGATGGCTGACTGATGTGTGTTTGTGCAGTTTCAGTGAGGATGGGATGGAGGTGATGGAGAAGCTGATCTATCTGTTTCGCAAGTTCCATCAGCTGAAGGTCAGCAATGAGGAGTATGCCTGCATGAAGGCCATCAACTTCCTTAACCAAGGTAAACCAGCACTTACCACAGGCTGGACTGTTGTCATGGCACTTCCATTACAGAATTAAAGAATGTTATATTAACTTACTAACTTAATAACTTGAGTATAAAAATAGCCACACATAGATCTTTACCAGGTTCTTAGTTGACAAACCATAACATTTTACATTATTGTGTGGGTATTTGTATTGAGAAATGTAGAAAAAGTATTTTACGTGGTGGACCTTTACCATTAAGCAATGATTTTAATCAGCCCCTGCATTAACATGAATAATAATGACCCTTTATTGCCTTACATCAGCTATAACATGTTTAATAACGTTGGAAGTGTGATGTAGAAACATTAAATAGACACAATATTACAGTATATAGTTGCTATGGATTTCGACAAGATTCAAATTTGATTACCTTGCATTGTGATCAAGTTATGTTCATCTGTGTCTAGATATTCGCGGCCTGACAAACGTGACCCAGTTGGAGCAGCTGAACAAGCGTTACTGGTACATTTGTCAGGACTACACTGAGTACAAGTACCCTCATCAGCCCAAACGCTTTCCTGAGATTATGATGTGTCTGCCAGAAATTCGCTGTATTGCAGGTGAGGTTTTTTTGCTGCATATTATTATTACTTTTTCAGATTCGTAATGCAGTAATCACATGCATTAATGTGCTGTTTAGAGGTCCAGATCTCACTCTTTCTGCCCTCCTATTTCAGGGAAGCTGGTCAATATTCCCCTGGAGCAGCTCCCCCTGTTGTTTAAGGCAGTATTGCACTCCTGTAAGGCAAGTCTAAACAACTACAAAACAGGCTCCTCCCCCTGCGTGACAAAGGGTACCGCCCCTGCCAATTAACCTCATACCCCTTCAACACACCCTCCCCATCTATTGCACGGGGGTGGGATGTTTTTTGGGGTGGGACTCCCGGTACCCCATCCCTATCATGAATGTGACAAGAAACTATTTTATGCATTTTGTTTAGTGTAATTTTGTTTTTCTTTCTATTTATTACCTGACAGAGCTGAATGTATGTCAATCCACACTGTGCACATGCTTCTTTTCAAATGAAAATGCACAAAAAGCGCAGTGGATTTCACACGCTTCAGTCCAACTGCAATATGTGATAGTCTACTGCTAGGTTTTTTTGTACATGTATTCACTTTCTGGAGCGCTGATAGGGACAGATGTACAAAATGATGTTTTAGAAAAACTACCTCAGGAAGAAAATGCTTCACGTATTATTTTGGTTTACAAAGATGCAGGCTTATCAGAAGTTAACAGTATGCCAGTGAGTGTTTTTTAAAGACTGTTTTAAAGACGGTCTTGTCATTTGTTAACCATTGTGTTGCACGTGACATGCCTTTACAATGCATAGCAGTTCTTAAACACTTCATAGACACATCCACGTCTATGATTTTAATTTCCCTGTATAATGCTGTAATGTAAACATTATTGTTTACACAGAAGAGAGGTGTATGGGGATGTTTCACAATCATAGACTGGGGACAAAATGAGGATTTTACTTGACAATAGAATATATATAGTCTGTTCATTGTTTTTATTGTTGTTGTTGTTTTTTCATTAATTTGACCAAAGTCTAATGTCTAAGTCTAAAGTCTTATGCAAAGTCAAGTCAGGCAGTGAACTGTCTGCTTAGCTTGTTGATAGAACAGACTTAGTTCTGGGGCTAGCATGACATTCAGCCTCACACTGCACACTCCATACAGTTTGCACTCAGCCCAGCTGTAAAATATGGTTTATTTTATTTGAATGAATCATTTCACAAATGTTGGTTCCCTCATTGGGAAAGCTCATTGAAGAGTGTAGAAGTTTGAAGTGTTACAGTTATTATGAGCTATAATAAGCTAAAATTATTGAGATGACTTCTTGAGAGATGCAGTCATGCCCTACAACAAACAGGCATGTTTTAGACATGAAAACAGAACTTTTCTTTTTCCAGACTTGGTGCACTCAAGATACATTTATACCATTTAAATGTTAAATTTTATTTTTTCTGGAAACTCATAGGGCATTTAATTGAGTTAAACGTTGTGGAGAAAAATATTGTATTTCATTGTGTACTCTGAGCAAGCAGGTTGTTTGAGGCCTAGCTTTCCTCTGGTTCCTTCCCTTATGTTTTAAACAGGGTAGACTTACCATTTGTATAGTTCACAGAAATCACAGTGCTGATGTGCTTGTAGCTTTAGTAGTTTGTAGTATTCCGGATATTGTAGGTTCTTTTTAGAATGTTTTTGTTTGTTTGTTTTCTTTTCTATCAGAATGGGAAGGGGGGAGTATTGTTTTAAAGCTTATTTTGTTTGTTTTGGATTATCAAATGCAAAAACTTTTGCTGTGAAAATGATTCGAGAAAGAAGCATGACTAAGATCCTGGCTAGTCCAGCTATGACAAGCTATCCGATGCCCTGGAGATTTTGCAGACAATGTTGTTTTTATGTTTTATTACCCAGGCATCACTAGATACACTCGCTATAACTCTCATAATTTCAGACATTCCAAATGTGTTAGATATACGTTGAGTAATGTTTACATATTTGCACCTGACAATGACTCTAGGGGGTCTTACCAAGGACGTGTGTTCATGATGGTAAATGCCCCATCCCAGGCCCATCAAACGCAGCTGAACTCGGGTGGCAACAGTCATCACTGTGAAATGGTTAGTGTTCGTCACCTTTGGTCCTGGTACTGATTTTCATGTCGAGCTGCCATTTTAAAATGCCTGTAAGACACAATAATCTCTCCATGTGTCACTTGTTATTTTAAATGCTGCCGGCCACACTGTTTCATTCATCATTGCATCTATCCCATAATGCATTTGTGTATATTGTGGTTTTGTTCATTTTGTACATTGTTTACTCATAGATAAAGCGACTGTTTTCTTGTGGGTTATTGTTTTGAAGTGTGAGTAAGCTAAGTGTTGACTCTTCCAACAGAATAAACTCCTAATATAGTCTTTGTTACAGGTGAATAACACATCCAAAATGCATCAACTTAAAGTGAAACAGTATGTGTTTTATACTCTATTGCCTACATAAGAACAGATATTTTTCACAATAGAAGCTGTTATAAACACCAGCCTTCCTGTATGTGAGTTTCATTGTAATTGCTGAGTTAATACTCATTACTAGGTTAACTAGCAGACTCCCCATTTAGGCTTTTTGTTTTTCAATCATATTTTACAATATGTCCTCATTTGTTTCTTTTTCATACATTTTGTTTAGAAATCTTTACATTGAAACTACCTCTTGTGTGTGTCATCATGTTGCGTTCTTTCATTAAGGAAGTTATTAATCGTTATTTATTGGTTTCATAGCACCAGTTACCCTGTTTCTTTGTACATCTGCCATTCATTAACCTTCAGAGATTGTGATAAGATTATACATTCTGATTTATATTCAGTCATTGCTTCACAAAATAAGTTTACCATAGGTCTGACTAAAGGTTCTTTAATCATTCTGTAAATCAAATACCCCACCTGATCTACATCAAATGCTGGAAAATGTTAACTTCATTGAAGTAACGTTTTACATTGTTCCTCAGTGCAATTATAACATTGTTCTCATAATGTGAAATGGACAGCATTATATACCTAGTTGTAAACACTGTATGTAAATTGCTTTCATGAAGAATGTATTTTTTGTCAGTATGACTATATTATTTCTGAGCAGTTTACATTATTTTTGTCAATTCATTGTAATCATTTTAATGCTTTGACGGTTTTCAGCCAATCAGATTTCTTTCACTTGATTGTTACGGGTATACTGATTGGTTGTTAAAAAGCTATCAAAGTGGTCTCAGTTTTACATTAAAACTCCATAGCCAGGGGGACTTACTAGATCATTCTAATATCTAGTAAGTCTAATATTCTCTTTGGAATGGAAAGTTTTATAGGAGAAACAATGGTGAATGTTGCGGCTTGAGAAAACCATAAAGAGACAGGAGGGAGGTTTAAAAAAAGCATGGGTGATATCTCAGGGAATAGACATACTTCTGAAAAGCATCTACACCTACAATGTTAACGTAACTGTTCTATTACATGCTGAGGTCTGTGTTTGGATGAACTCCTAATTCATTGAAAATTAATGTGTTTTGTATAACTGTGTTTTTAGGAGTTTTGTCTAAGGTGCTTTTCCTAACTCATGTCTAAACCTCTTTCTCTGCTCTGACTTTTACTACCTGTGAAGAATGTGACTCATGTGTTATAAAAGCATGTTTAAATGTTTAGGGCTTGAAACCAAATAAATGTGAATCTTATGCAACTGTGAAACTGGGTTTTGTCATTTCTTTACATTTTGTTGTTGAAGAGATATACACATGAAGAAAAGCAACATAAGCTATTAATAATATTTTATTAAATACAATTTATATGCAGTAAATATGCTTTTAAGGCCACTTTGTTAACAGATCGTAGGAGTAACAGGCAATAACACGCTACTGAGTTATTGTTACCAGTGGTTTTAAAATAGTCCAAACCAACCCTGTTTTCTATCACCCATACCCATGGGACATGGGACTCCAGAGTTTAATTGTCTTCCTCTCTGCCCCCTGTCCTGGTTGTGGCCCTGCAAAGCTACAGCTCATTGCCTGCACAGTACCAATACACAGCAACAGTACATATCAGATCCATTAAGGCAGAATACCTAGATGCATGGTTCTCCAGTTCACCAGACTCGTCACTAGGGTACCCTTATCCTGAGAGCTCCAGACACCAGCCCATCAGTTTTGTGTTTCTAGATAAGAGAGATCTTTGAATATCTGCACAAGGAGCAGAGTGGCAGAGGTAAATTGGATTATAGATTGGTGCATGTGTCTATAGGTTCCCTGCATTTAAAGCTGGATGTCTAATCAAAGGTTAACAATTGTGGAGAAAGTTAGCTATTTTACATTTATATTTATTCATTTGGCAGACACATTTATCCACATTTATCATTTAAATAACCCCGTAGGTCACATTTATCCACACATTTATCCACATTTATCATTTAAATAACCCCGTAGGTCACTTTGGAGGAGTTATTTTTGGCAACAGAACCTGCTGCAAATGAACAGTTTTGGTCCATGATAACTGTACAAACATTTGTGATTAAAGGTGTCAACAGTGATGAGGTCATGTTGTTGATGGTTTAAAATATAAGAATTGTATTTGACATGGAAGGTGGTAATAGTATAAAGTTACTAATAGCAGCTCTAACAACAATCTGCTGTTAAGTGATGGACTTGTATGCTGATGTTTAAAAGATGGGTGATGGGTAGATGTGTGGTTTTAAATAGAATTTAAATGCAACTGTGCAGATGAGCATTAAATAATGTAAAATGTAAGACCATCACTGTGAATGGGCCAGGCTGTGGCTGTAGATCTAGATAAGAGAGATCTTTGCATATCTGCACAAGAAGTAGAGGCAGAGGTAAATTGGATTAGATTGGTGCATGTGTCTATAGGTTCCCTGCATTTAAAGCTGGATGTCTAATCAAAGGTTAACAATTGTGAAGAAAGTTAGCTATTTTACATTTACATTTATTCATTTGGCAGACACATTTATCCAAACCCACAGTGACTTACAGGAAAAAGGTATACATTTTTTAATCAGTTCTTGTGTTCCCTGGGATTGAACCCACAACCTTTGCACTGTTAAGGCGATGCTCTACCAGTTAAGCTACAGGAACCACTACTATGCCTGTAGGCTGTGCCTGTAGATCTTCCAAACACCTGGAGCAGGAAAAAACCTAGGAGGAACTGGAGACCTAGACATTGCAATGCCTGTCCATAAATGTAGTTTTGTAATCTAACAGCAAGACATGATCTATAGTGTCAAAAGCTGCCACAAGTAAAATGTTTTTGACCAGTGCAGTTTCTGTGCTATGATGTGGTCTAAATTCTGACTGGAATATTTTAAAAAATTCATGCCTGTGTAAAAAAGCAGACAGTTGAGAGGATACAACCTTTTCTAAAATCTTTGACAAAAAATCTAAATCTTTAAAAGGGATATTTGAGTCTGGTCGAGTATTAAAAGTATTGGTCTGTAGTTTGAAAGTTGATTTAAAGCAAGTTGCGGTTTCTTAAGGAGAGGCTTAATAACTGCTAGTTGAGGTGACTTGGGTCTTTAGTGGTAGACATGATGGTTCTGCCCATCCGATAGCGTGGGGCATTTCAGTTGACATCAGCGATTTGTATTATCCATGAAATAAGGTGATGGTCAATTATTTCTATATCTATATGGTTGAGACCATGTGATAAAATTAGATCTAGTGTGTTTAAATTGATGACTGGGTCTAGTAACCTTTTGTGTTGTGCTGTCAGAGCTGCACGCAGTGGATAAGACTGGCCAGTAGAGGGCAGATTTATGGTTTGAGAAATCATGCATGTAACATACGTGGTGCTTGAGTTCTGCTAGAGCTTTACTGGCTTACTAACAAACCATAGATCTTACTGGTCTTACTGACAAAACAGGGCCTTTGAATATACAGTACATGATCAACAGAGATTTTGGGGTTGGAATAGGGATGCAGAGGTTGCAGAAGATCAAGCGGTTCATGGTGAGATATAATGTCATCATCCATCACTCAGAAATACAGCATACTCTGAGTGGAAACCCTTCACAAGCAATCATTCTGCCCTTTTTATTGTTTATATGTGTGCATTGGTTAGATTTCTTCAATTTTAGGGTCAGAATGCATAACCTCAACCTTGTTTTCCTTCTTACAGTGTATGTAAAATCAGTAGAATTGTTTTAATAAGTGTAAGCATTAGCAACTAAGCTTTTTCACTTGCATCACCCAACAAGAGGTGAGATTACCTGTGGTTGCATTGCATTTATTATTTTATACTTATTCTCATATTTTACTCATTCATACTTATGCATGACAAGGCTTTTAATTTTTTAATTTTGCCATTTTCTTAATTTTGTAAAGTTTTTCGGATTTTTAATCTGCATTAATATTTAGTATAACCATGCATAACAAACTGATTGTTATGTCAAAGAATGTTTAGCTCATGTTTTACATTTCAGAAGTTTTAAAATTTCACAAATGACATACACCTTCACATCAATTGTTTTTAATTGTAAGAGCTTAAAAACATAACACAACACTATGCTAAAAAATTGTATAAAAATATTGTATACCTATTAAAACATTTTTAACAATTTGTTCATTATTTAGAGTTACAAAGTTACAGCACAAGCCCAATAAAGCATGTTTCTACCAAAGCAATTTCTTTATTTCAATGTTCACAATCAATTCATCACAGGTACATCTGACAATTGTGCACAGATCTAAAGATTAAATAAAACATTTACATAAAGTGTTATTAATCATTGTTTATAGAGTTTGAATATATACAATGATATTTTGCACAGCCCATTGAGACAGATAAAACAGCTGATAGGTTTAAATATCTATAATCTTCTAGTTTTGAATCTTGCAAAATACTGAATCTGAATGACTATGAATAGGTTAAACTCTCCCATCCAATAACATTCCATCACTAACAACACAATTCAGTCTGGTCAAAAATAATGTGATGATGCTCACTGTCAGTTTTAACTTGTTTAAAACCGTTTTAATTTAAACACTATTAGTTTCTGTGTTGTGCCACAACATCTTTGCAATAGTATAAAAGTGTGTTAAAAGCTTTGAAGTGTGATGCCGGGTGCAGTCTTATTAAGGTTTGCTGAAAGGTTTATTCACTCAGCACAGATTTAGGACTGGAAATGAGAAGGCCTGGAAAATCGTGGAGAATTTCAAAGCTTTCTCATACTGCCATTTCAGCACTTCTTCAAACAGTGTGTGTGTGTGTGTACTTGTAAATCTATCTTTGTGAGGACCAGTCTGACCAGACTGTAAAAACTGCTTTTTAATAATTGCTTAATTTACAAGTGTGAGAAATAGCATGTATTGTATTAATACCATGTACTGTATTGTCCTTGCTATGAAATGAGCATAATATGAACACAGATTTTTTGGGGAGATAATTCTTGGAAACAAAAAAATACTAAACCCATCAATGATTAAAATGACTACATGTTTGGTTTTTTTAACAACCAAACCACATGGGTTAAAATTTGTAACCTAACTTGCCATTATTTTACTCAGACGTGTGTTCTGTCTAATAGTTACAAATAGGTTGTTTTTAACCCAGTCATTTTGGAGTGACAACAAAAAGAGTGAAGTCAGGACATTATGGCCAGTTCTCACTTTCTCCCTCTTTTCTAACGGCTTAGAATTAGATAAAGGTTAGGCAATTAGTGAGGTTTTTATCATATAAATGAATGTCCTCACAAAGATAGCTGTACAGAGTGTGTCATCACATTATGAGTTGTCTTCATCCTATATCTTGAGTCTGTGCAGTATAGTGTACCGTTCCCCTCAACAGCCTGCAGTAAAGTGAAGGAATAAATTAATTAATAAATAAGGAAACCAAATTGTGAACTCTCACATACTTGAATGTAGGATAAGGGGTTTAATGTGCACAGTGCTGTCAACAGATTATTCCTTCATCACCTGTATGCTTTTGTTTTTAGTCATTATTAAGTAAAAATTGATTAAAAAATATTTTTAATATGATCTTATGGTTGTTATTCTTAACAATCCATCACTCTATTAATTTTCTGATTCTAAAATGCCTCTAATTTTCAGCTGACGTCAGTTTCACACTGCATCCTATTCACTTAACAATACGATTTTAACAGTATTTTAATATTGATGCGGCTCCTTACCTGAGGGCTTAAACGCAGTCAGCTGAACCACCTGAAATGAGAAAGGTAGCTGTAATATTATTTCAAAATAAAGATCTATCTATTTTTGTTTTACTGTTTGGTACAGTTGGCAGCTAACCTGAAATCCATTGGCTGGTTTTAGTGAGAAACTCACACTGTTGTCTTCTTTAAAGCGTTCTGATGCAGAGAGAGATATAAAATAAAACAAATACCACACTGTTCACATTTTGATTGTTTTACAGGAAATTATAGTAATAAATGAACATTTAAATTTAGTTATACATTTCACACACCATTTTTAAAGACAAGAGAGCTGGCTGTGGAGCTTGTCATGGGAGTTGAGCTTTCACTGTTGTCTGGGCTGGATTGAGTTGGCAGACTGTGTATCCATGATGCACTGGGAGATTTTTGAGAGGGCATGAAGCTGATAGGCTGAGAGCAGTTCTTCAAGAAGAAGTGACATTTGATGTTGGACCAATTATTAGAATAGTATATCATTTTATAGATAAATGGGTAGATGTTTTTTGTTGTGGTCTTACTGTAAAAGACAAAGCTTTTCGTTTCTCCTGAATTCTTTTTATTGCATTCCGCACCTACATTTTCAGTAGCATTCAGAGGCAGTAGTTAGTTTACAGTAGTATTATTTACAAAAGCATATTGTTTTCCTGTACAAGTGAGATATAAACTGCCATACCTCACTGTTGTAAACTGCATATACCAGGAAAATGTACATACCCTAAAAAATATTATATTATAACATATTTACTTCTTTACCCAAATTTCTTAAGGATTGTTAAATCAATCCACTCAATCTCTCTCTTTCTGTTGTGTTTTGTTTTTACCTGAAAAGCATTGAGTATGACGAAGAGATAAACCAGAGCAGTAGATACATGTACCAACACTCCACACAGCCATGTAACACCTAATACTGGCAACAAGATTAACACTGGCCGGGTCGCTGCCCTGCACACACACACACATATTTTGGCATTCAGAAATATTCAGAGAGGATTTAAATAAGCTGACATATAAACAGAGTACGGTTCCCGAATTTAGCCACGCCACTTAGATGTACAACAATCTGATTGTAAGTTCTATTAATAGAAATTATGTGTATTTGTTGTAGTTAGTCCAGGTGGCTAATAAAGACCCATTTGAGGTATAAAAGAAGCATACAGACAGATAAAATCTATAGTAATATAGAAACAATCACCAGGTAAGGTCTAGCGCATGAAGTTTGGAATCAGAACTGGGCGTCAGCATTTTTGCTCTGCGGCGTGCACTGGCAACTGTAACCATGACAACCCGAAAAAGCACCACAGCATTGACCTGTCAAATAGAGAACCATGCCTAACGTGGGAAACCACTTCATACATATATTACAGTTGAATTATTATGTTTTAGTTTTTTTGGACCACGTTCCACCCTTGTGTGACGCCTGCTATATTTGTGCTACTGTACCTTTAACAGATGCCCCACTTGCATGAGTACCAGCAATGGGTACCAGTGAGTACCAGCATTCATTCATGCATTTGTTCATTTGACAGATGTTTAATTATGTCATGAGGTCTTAAATACAGCTCTGATTGCATTAAAACATTTCTAAATGAATGTCAACTCACACACTTATTCTAAACGAGTACGCTTGACATACTTACAGACACAACAAATATCACAGGCCCTGCAAAAGCCCAAACAGCAGCTGACTGGATGTTCAGCCAGCAGTACTTCTCTGCTTTGTAATGGTCGAATGTAACTGACAAGGTTACAGCCACTATAACAACCGGCAACCCTAAGAGAGACACAGCATGTGAGGCAGGTTACCCATACAGAACATTATTTAAATGATGCACACACATGCAGAATTCTCACCCCAGCCCAGCACATAGTACAGCTTCATTCTTCTCTCCTCACTGATGTTAACAGAGACAACTTTACTCCACAGCAGAAGCCCTTCCACCAGCATCCAGCATAAGGACGACAGGAAAAAAAGATGGAGGAGGACTGTCACCAGCCAACAGGCTTCCTGCCCAAAACCAACATACAGAGCATACGCTTTTGCAAATGATGACATCACTGATTTCCTGGTATATTAACTGCCTTTTATTTGTTTATTTATGTAGCTATTTACTGTAGCCTGTATTGTCCTGCTACTATTGAATATTATTTATTGAATATCAGTGTGTCACAGAGTCACATATTCATGTGACAGAAACAACACCTTGTTTCCAGCAGCCCAGCCACTACAAATTAGGAGACACTGGGACAACGCTAGTGCCACTATCAGGTTTTTGTGAACTGTAGTACGATCTGACTTCGGGACACTAGAGGGAGACAGAGGGGAAATAATCCAACAGGTGAGCTGTCAGACAAGATCGTTGTTCAACAGCAAGGTAAGTTTCTGTACAATCACATTTGTGAACACAAATACTGACGTGTTATCATACCTGAAAGAAGAGTCTGGTGATCACAAACACACTCAAACTTTTACAAATGTGAATAAACTCACCCAACAGCAACAAAGAGAATAAATGTAATGATGAGTCCACAAAGAGAGATTGCAGAGCCAATCAAACCCAGAATCTGTAGGACCACCTCATCTTCATCACTTCTCTACAACACACAATCAGTGTTTCAGTGCACATATTACATTGAAATACTGACAACTCTCACTAAAACTGTATGCTATTCTGAGTTAAACTGAAATTAACTTGTTCCTAAATTTGAACAGAAACTGAATAAAATAGAATTAAAGATTTAACATAACAAATTTACATTAGTTGAAAGTTTTATTTATTTTTTCAGTAATTATTATGATTATAGACAAGCTTTAATAAATTATGCCAAATCATAACCAGATAACAATGACATAATCAATTCAGCTATACAATACTGTTCGAGTTGGGTAATGTTGTAGTAAATGTAATTTTTATTACTGTGGGAAACACTCTTACCTCAACTTCATAAACCTGTAACAGCACAGCAAAATTTGTTGTGTGGTTACAGTAACAGGACGTAAAATTATTTTGACTGGAAATAAAGGAACAGCCCTCTGTGGACCACCCTCCCCCCTCAGACCTGGGGCATAAAACAATAAAGAAACTTTTAGTTTTAGATGAAAAATAAACAGGAATAGATCTAAACAATAAAACCAACGTAACAGAATGTCAAAATGTCTTACGTCAAGTCAAAATCCCAAAATGCACAGACATGTATGTATTGTCTTGTAGTGTTCTGGAAATAGAAAAAGGGAAACATGACAAACAGAAATATTATAACAGAAAAAAATTACACCTAAGTTTCACATGTGAGCTATTATCGTGTTGAGCGATAGTCAAAGCACATTCAGGTCTGAAAATAGCTCTTGCAGTACCTTGTGTATATCACTCATGTCCTGAAGTGTAAAGTTTACAGGCATGCTGACTGGTTGTCCATCTTTTAACACTGTACTGGAGATGATTGATGATACCAAGACTGTCTCCAGATGTCTGATATACAATACAGTGTTTTTTACATTACACTGAGGCTTAAAGAAGCAGTTCTCTATAAAGTATAAACTGAACTGATCATATCTTACCTCAGAGAACTGTTTCTGGTAGGAGCAAGAGTTATGTTCTGTGTTTCTATAAAACATTTAACAGGGCTGTACCATGTATTCAACAAAGTCACATTGCTGAAGCCTAAACAAGAACAATGAATCAAATGAGAAAAGAGTTATAACACACATTTTTATTTAAAGTCTCTTCTTAATAGAATAGTCTGTCATTAATTTACTCTTATGTTGTTTCAACTTTGACAGGATTTTGGAAAAGTGTACCATTCAGTTACCAATACCAGTACCAATTTCAGTGAAAACATAAGGGTTTATACTTTAAGTAGTGATGTCCAATTCAGACACAAATCATTCTTTCCAATCAAATCCTTCTTTGAAAAATCACTGAAAAATCAACATAATGTGAGTCTAGGTTGTGAGTTCAATTCAATGACTCAGTGATCCAGTCTCAGTGGTTAACAGCTCATTAGAGTGAAAGATATCTTTGTAATACTTTTCATGGTGCTACTGTGTTTTTTTTAAAAAATGTTTTGAATGTTGTCACCATTTATTGTAAGTATTTGGAAAAGAGTGTCTAGGTCTACATTTTTCAAAAGCAATGTATGCCTAACTACTGTATATCACAGCACCAACTGGCACCAGTAGTCTCTACAATCTACAAACTTAGGCTGAAAATGCTTTTGAGAAACACAGTCCAGTACAATTACTAAATATCTTACACCTAATTCTACAAAAAATAAAGTACAGGTTTGGAACAAGATGAGGGTTATTTTACAGAATTTTGGACTAAACTAACCTTTATCAATCAAAACAGAATACAAGATCCGTCTACAAGTGATGTGATATTTCATAAGTAAAATGCAGTTTGAAATATAGCCCACCATTGGTATGAAGTTGCTTCATTTCTTTAGCTTGAACAAAGATGCAGTCACGATTTCCTACATCTGTTCCACAAAACTCAGAAACACCAGAACCATTTGAAAGACTTTTCTGCTGGACCTGCAATTCTGGAATGCAGATGCCAACATATATTATTTAATTTATGCTTGTCCTGGGTTTGTGTCTGTTGTTTTATCTTCATGACTGTTTAACTCACTGATATTCTTGCTGTGTATCTGCACATGGTCTGTGTCGTTTATCAGTAGAGAGTTGAAGTTAGTCACCATGAGGTCTATATTCTGTATCACAGCCATTGGTCCCTTCACTACCTGAAGTTTAGTACAAACAGATTTGCTATTAAGTTTTGTTTTGAAAGCACAAATTGAACAAAAAACAATTGTTGGTAAGGCTCTAAACTAATGACATTGGTTAAACCAATGCTGTATTGGATACTCAAACATTCAACATCAAAAGTTCAAACAACCAAAGTTTTGTAAATTGTACCACACATCCAAATGGCTTAAATATAGTTGTCCCTACATGTTAAGCTAGATTGGGTTATATGTTACATGAAGAAAGAGAAACAACTGAGACTAACCAACTAACTAAACTAACCAACTAAATCCAGAAGGATTTATGCATGAACAAACATCTCTGCAAAGCCTCCCAAAAACCGATGTACAAGTTTAGTTTTCTAAATGCAAAAAGCATATTTTTGCACAACAAACTAATTAAATAATAAACTAAAATAATGAAAAGTTGCCAATAAGAGCCCAGTGTTGATGTGAACTAAACATAAATACAAAAGTAGCATTTTCTCTGCAAAGCCTCCCAAAAACCGATGTACAAGTTTAGTTTTCTAAATGCAAAAAGCATATTTTCACTTGATGGTCAGATCAGATCTCTGTTCAGATCAACTGTTGTTAGACTTGTTGTGCATACAAAAATTCCACTGGATTATAACAAAGACAAAGTTTGGAACTGTAAACTTCCACCTCTCACACTACAGCAATAATAAATAAAAACTAATAAAACAAATAAATACTAAAATGCGTTTTCACAGTACTGCATTTAAGTAATGAAAGTCATTATAAAGTGTTATAGTTTAAGTCATTTACCTCTTTGATGCTGTACCATGTGCTGGTATTGTCTTGGCTGATGAGGGAATCTGCGAGGTTGATGAAGCTCTGGCTGAGTCTCTTAGCATCGTGACAGCTGCGGTTAGCAGTACTGGGCATATTAGCAGCCCGAGAGAGAATGTGCATCAGAGAAATCATGTCTCTGCCCTCCAGGTGTTTCTGCTCCTTCTGAACAGCCTCTTCAGACACATTCAACAGGTGAGAAACTGAGGTCCAGCTCTGCCCTTCTACAGCATCAGAGAACACATCATCTGCAGTCTGCCAGACAGGACACAATGCATCTTAAATCATAGCAAGAGTGAAAAACGAGGCTTATCTGCTTTTAAAAGGCAAAAGATTAGATTTTTTCTACTTTAGAAAACTTCTTTATTAATTGTCTGGTTTTGGTATGTGTATTAATAGGTTTAAAACTATTTTGTTTAAACAGTCATACACTCCAGCATTGGGTGACATTTGGTGCAGGTGATGGTGTATGAGACGAATACCATGCCATGCTGCATGAGATGTTTCATAAAGGGACTTGGGTTGGACATCAAAGATTCTTTGGTTTCTTTCATCTTCTGGTAGCGATCTGTGGATCAGAGAAAATTGCCAGACTCAACCACACCAAAACACGCACCCTCAAACATCTTAACCACAGTTCATAACCAACACACAGTACACACACACCTTTGCTGATTCTGCAGATGAAAGGATAGGTCTCTGTGCAGGAGACAAGGTTGTAAGGACACGTCTCATTAGAATTGGCATTAAACACTGTACAGTTTTGCTCTTTTGGTTTCTGTGTTGACTCTGTAGAAACACAAACATATTCAGTAAACAAACAGAAACTTTGATTAAATCTAAAAAATTCTGCATGATTTAAAACTAAAATAGACTAAATGAACAATGATATGCTCCAATAACAACCTACACAAAGCAACATATTAAACAAAGTAGTAAATAGTATAAACACAATTTACAAGCAAAATGTTTGATGAAAACTTTGAGCAGAATCACAAAGTTTTGCCTGTCCAGAAAAACTGTAGTATGCTTTTAGGTATGATTTTAAACAATATTAGTATAGCTAGTATAATTAAATATGCTAGAAGCCTGTGCTCATTCAATGCCTTCCATTTACTGCATGGAGAGAGAACATAATACAGGTGTCTAAAATAAATTTGTATGGTTCAGTTAAATGATTCAAAGAGTTACGAGAACGATAAGAGTGATGCACAGACAAATTTGCTGAAATAGTCACAAAATTAACAACAAATGATCTGTCCATAAAATTTCAAAAGTTTGTTTCGTTTGCTTTTGCTGTTATTGTATAAGTCAACTCCCAGCACATTGTTTTACAATCATGTATGGATGGATGGGTGGATGGATGGATGGACGGGTGAATGGATTGATTGATGGATGAACAGATTGGATGGATGAGACAAAATTAATAAAGATAAATTAGTTAACCTGTACAGTTCATAATGGCAGATATATTCTTAACAGATGGATGGACAGTAAGCTCCCAGTCCTCCCATCTGAAGATCGCTTTGTGAATGACCAGTTGTGAGCAAGTGTGCAGTGCCTGGATCTGTTCTAACTCCAGGGATACGTCCCAAATATTTAGATCAGTCAGGTTTCCAACAAAGGGCTCCGTAAAAGTTCCACCAAAGGAATCCTGGTCTTGTCCCACTATAAATATCCCATCCTTATGAATGTCCCGAAGATTGGCTGTCCCTTTTCCTGAATCCCCCTCTTTTCCATCCACAAAAATAGCCCAAAACCCATCAATTCTATCCCATGTGACGCAAACATGGTGCCAGTTTTTGTCAAGGGGCAGCTCGGCTTTATAAGGATGATGTTGTCCTTGAATGAGCAGTGCTAGACGCACCTTTTTTGCAACATTGCTTCGTTTTGACTTGTCCTGACTTGTCTTCGTTTTGACTTGTCCGCGAAGCTGAAATTCATTGTTGAAAACAGGCGCTGCATATGAGAAAACAGTGGCTACATTGTCATTCTGGGGGTCCCACTGAATGCGCACACAAACACTAACCGCAGACAGCGATGGGAAAGTTACATTCACACGGGCAAAGCCATCTTTAGACTTGAAAGATAAACCTGGGAAGATGGTTTCTGCCAAGGGTAAGAGAGATTAGGAATTTATGAAACCAAATGAGGGAGATATAACTTGGCATGTTTTGAATAAGGATTTGAATTGGAAAATGAAATCAAAATTTCACTTAGAATGTTAATTTTTCTGTAAGGAATTAGTGTGTATGTACTGTATGCAGATATGTATTGGTCTGCTGGTCTGTCTGTCTGTAATATCATTTGCTGTATAAACAGACTGAGAGACATTAAAGTAAACATTCAAAGGTTTCGGTATGCATATTTCCTTGAATTATGCATTATTGTATGCATATTTCCTTGAGTTATCCATCATCTTTGTGCTTCTAATGCAATGTTCTGCCAATTGAGCTTCAGGATCACCTGTTGAAATACTTACGTTTCTTGGAAAGGGCTTGACAGGCCTTTGGGTTCTGTTTATTGCTACTTTGAAACCAAATGGATCTTTTCAGGTTGGATTTGGAGACCAACTGTTTGGTTCTATTCTCATCTTCTTCAATTCCAGAGGCTGTGAGGTCACTAATATGACCACTGCAGTAACGGAGAGCTTGATCAAAGCTGAAAGATGTGTTCACAAGCTGGTAAACTGAATTTTGGCTCTCCAGAATATTTGAGCTGGCAAAATCTACAACAGATAATAAAGAGTGAACTGATGTTTAAACTACTTTACTTAGATGCATCACTTATCACTTAACTGCTGTATCTCCAAGCTGAATTGACTTATAAGTTACAATAGCAGACTCTAGCAGTAAACCAGGCTCATAACAAGTAAACGTTGGCACGTATAATTTTCTAAGGTTCTCTCGCAATTATCAAAAATTGTTGTTGCAATAACATTAGTAGAATATTTTGTAATGTTATATATAAAATACACTTAAAACATTATTTTTAAGTACTAAGTGCAATGTGTTAAAATTTTTACAGAATTAAACATTTTTTGAATAATGTTCTCATAACAAAGCAATATATTAATATAACACAAAAACATCTAAACAACTAATACATCTAAAAAGCTGGTTGATTGTTTTGATTGTTCCTAGAACTTTTTTAATCAGTTTTACATTTTTGTTACTTAATGTAAACTTGTAATGTAAAAAATCTTACGACCTAAAATTGCTTTATGGGTATTTCTGAGTATTGCAAGTTTTATTGTCGTTCCAAGGGCAACACTCTTTAGAAAACTTTAGAAAATTAGCTGATAAGATCATGACCTTGTTACTATTAACGCTGTGCCTTTCAGGTCGCTTGTTAGATTGTGCTTTCTGTATTTAAAATCTATTAAATAACAACCAACAGTCCACAATGTTGCAACATGTTACATTTAAACAAGTGTATTTGCCTGGTATATCTATTGATGTTCAGTTGCAACATTAATGTATAAGCTTATATTGCAAATACAACATTTACTCACTTGAAAATTCACTTTTCTCATTTTCAGACCGAGACTGTGTTGGTTCACACATACCCACAATCTGTATTTTAAAACAAACACCAAAATGGGCTAATTAGGCAATGACCTTATTTCAGAAATAAATAAATCAGTACAAATGTAATTGATTAAAAGACTCTAGAATCAAAATGTAAGAATCTAACCTTACCATCACATTCGCCAAAATAACTCCAAACAGTATTATGAACATCTTCATATCTGGAAAAGATTACAGGGTTGCTTTAAATATTGACATGAAGAATTCAAACCAAAAAGAAAAGATAATTAGTTATGACATCAGGTGTTCAGAGTCCAGTTCCTTTTTTACATAAAAGCAGAATTTAATTTAGTCACTCACTTATGTTCCTCAAATGTAAGTTCCTTTTTCTATTGTAAAAATGGTAAATGTAAGATGTGTATGAAATGTGTATGAATATAAGAGTGCATAATCGACTGCACATCTATCAAAACTGCACATCGAAAAAGTTGCATTAGTTGCACTTTTTTAATAAGTGATTTGACTTACAGATCTTCAGCCAGTCATCCATGCATCCATATGTATGTGTGTCCTGACTTGTTGAATAACAGATGCAGGTGTGTTTTCATCTGCATGTGTTATTTACTTTCTGTATGTACAGCTCAGCATATTTCACACTTTCAATCCATCAGTGTAACGTCCATATCCAAATCTGTCTCACCCAGGCGTGCTGCTCCTTCTCCCCAGTATGTGTCTCTGAGTGTGGAAAGGAGGTGAGCACAGACCCCTTGTGGATGTCCAGCCCACCAGCTTGGCCGTCATTTTAACACTACGCTTTGTGATGCTAATGGATCTTATTTATTAAAGCAGACATCTTGCGCAAGCAGTGTGTAAGTTGGCATCAAGAACAGCAGGAGATTTACAAAATGCCTTCTTGTTTGTGCCCATTAGTGGGCAAACTTCACATATACACATCTGAAAGTGCAGTCAAAAAAGTCCACTGGTATACATTTGTATAAATGTCAGAATTACCACGCACCTTAAGTTTAATCTAAACAAAATGAATAAATATTTGTATTTTGTCTGAATGCATCTATGCAACAAACTAGTACTAAAAGTTATTTCCAACAAAAACATTTTTACTCTTTTTGCTTTGAAATCCTCTTTGCAAAGCTGAGGTATTTTCTGTATTGGCTAAGCTTTAGTGTCCTGGAGGACACATCATCAGAGAGCACAATAAAAGCAATGACATCACTAATGCACAGTGTACACCAGGGTTTTAAAGAAAGGCTGCTATTAGTATTCACTGTAGGCAGGATCTTGCAATCATCCTGTAGATTGCAGCCTCAAAACCAGCAAGGAGAGTTGTGCTCTCACAAGACCCCACACAGAAAATAACTGTTAACTTGTCATCTGAAGTAGCCTTATATATATATGGGTGTAAAAATGTGATTTATTATATCTGATTTTAGTATATAATTTGAAAGCTAATGATAACTTACATTAGGAATTTTAATGATTTATCATTCTTTTAGTTTATTTAATACTATCTTCAAGGCACAGAAATAATATAATATTCAATTACATAAAATACATGTGTTTTTTATACATTTTACATTACATTACTAAAATACATAAAATATATACATTTAGTAATTTGGGAATTCTTTCAGGAATCCAGCAGAATTCCCCTAATGTATGACTCCCCAGGGCCTCAACAAAAGCCCACAGCCTGCAGTGAACACACACTTACTGGCTCTGTGCCCTAAACCTTGCTTTCTAAAGATTCCCACAATGAACGCAGCTTGGAAAATGTTCAACATTACAAATGCAATATAGTAGGAGAACTGAGCATGTTATTGTGACGTGAGTAGCCCATCTCTGTCAAAAGGTGACACACAGTTTTTCTAAATGTTTTTGAAGAAAAGTCAGCTCATATATTCATTTTCTGTTTCGCTTTGTGTCATTTTGCTTTGTTCATGTTGAACATCCTGGACATATAGGAAGAGATTCATTGTTCAAAATTGTAACTCCTACAGATGGCAGCCATACTGACTGACTCACTTAATGCTTTTGCATGTACGAGAGAGTGCAATGAATCGTGGGTCATAAAATACTGCACAGCCTTAAGCCTAAATGACTATTACTGCTTTAGTGGGAGGAGGGAAAGTTCAGGCATTTTCCAAAGGGAACCCAGAGCAACAGACAACCGCAGTGTGAATAAAAGCAGAGAGGTGCCTTTAAATACTTGCTTTGTCATGGTAGATACTCAATCACTTACTAACCAGCTGATTAGTGCTTTTCTTAAAGAGCTTTAAAACTAATCTGGACACTGTAGATCATTCATAATACTTCTTGAAAAGTAAAACTCTTCTATAGTAAAACTCTGTGGAGACAAACTTTCACTTTTACTGCAATTCTTTGGAAAGCATATAGCCATTGTCCAGAGTCAATAATAAGGTTTTTGTTTCTTGTAAAGTCAGGTTGCACACATTAAATGTTTTGAGTGGGAACAAAAACAAATCAACAAATCATGTCTCATTTTCCAGTAAGTCCCTCCTTTTCATTCTGGATTCATCCACATGCTACATGCAGCCAGCTGCTCCTTTAATCAGTCCTGACCCATCATGTGCTCAGACCCAACAAAAGCATACAGACATTTATCTTCCTTTCCTCAGCATTATACTTCAATTCAGTGACAAGCCCCTTTACTGCCTTTTCCTCCTCTTCTTCACATTCAGCCTGCCGCCACCACCGCTTGTTGCACATTTCCATGGCAACATTAGATTTCTGTGAATGGCATGACAACGTCAAATAGCATTCTGGGCTACAAAAGGACTATGACCTACATGTGGAGAGGTAAGAGAATCTTCCCATAAGAACCCACCCTGAATATCAATACATCACAGACTCATCAATACATAAGAGACTCATGAAAGGTCATCTGACCTAATGATCATTTTAGTTTAGTTTTATTTTTGGTTCTCTAGTTGTAATTTTCTAAAGCATTTTATATCATTGTATGATGTTTCATACTGTTTCATCAAATGTAGCAACAGAAGAGCAACTTTCTGTGTAACATGCATTGTTTCTCGAAGATTCAAGATTAACAACCAAGACCAGTATTAGGGAGGATAAAATGTGTCATCACTGCCTGTAATTCAGAAAACTTGGGGCTGTAACAGATTTATTACTGTGTCATAAAAACAATTAATTTCTGTTTCATATTTTATTTAAGATATTTTATTTATTTATTTCAGCTATTCCCCAATGAGTTAACTCACCCCTTAACATTATAGAAATTACATGAACTTACACTGGACTGATTTACTTTCTATGATCCTTTTTGACCATTTCAGTTACAGCATAAATAGTATTACTTTCTTTTATTTTAACCAGAAAACAAAATGTGATACACTTTACCCCACTCTCATCATGTTGTGTATGTTTGTTTTATGACCAAATATGACTAAAGCATTCTATGTTTTTAATTAGATGATACTCAATTTGATATGTAGAATTTTTTTAAATGATGAAATAATGGAATGTTGTCCTGCATACAAACATTCCTATCAAACACTTTTGATGTTTGTCAAGTCCTATCTGACCACAGCAGACACGCTTTATGGCCACTGTTTCACTCCCCACCATCAGTGTGGCACTCTGTTGGCCAACAAATCACCATAGAGACACTCTTTTAGAAGGTCTGCCATAAATGCTGAGGGTGTCAGTTAAGAAACAAAGGAGACAAGAGAGAAAAGGTCTGGACAGAAAGCGTTGAACAGCTTTAGGTGTGCAGATTCTGCATAGACTGCTCTGGTCAGATTAATTTGTCCTAACTGACCCGGGACTTTAGACTATCATAATGAGTCAGTGGTTATCATAATGAGCCAATTTTGGCATGGTTTCATTTCTGTCATTTGTTAATAAATGTCACAAGTTAAAGTTAAAAGTAATTCAATAGGAATGGAACAGTTTGACAGGCAGGGGAAACAGTTGTAGTTAGTACATTAATTGATCCATTAATTATTTTATCCACTGTACATTTTACAGCACTGCTACATTTTCAAAATATTTTTAGAGTAGAACTATGTAAATGACCAAATCACCCATACTTCTGACACACACTGACACCTCGTGGTAACTCACTGCAATAGTTCAGATGTATTTACAAACCTTTATGAAATTATAATTGGCACCAAAACCTATTTGGACAATTAAGCCACACATTAAAATGTATGAATGACTTTTATGAATGATTTTATAAAAACAAAACATTAAAAAATGTAACGCAAAATATAAAAATATTTTTGGCTACAAACCTGGACAAACTTTCACAATAGGATTTTCCAATGATGGCTTTGTGTATTAATCCCTACATGTGGATACTGTATAGATTCTGATTACCATTGTGACGTGGGATTTCCTGTGCATTATGTCAACTGTAGTGTATAGGTGCTGCACTAAGGTGAGGGTTGTTGAAGTGAGTCCCCTGCTTTCTGCTATTTGTTTAATTTCATTTAAAGTGTATACTTTATAACCAGCACAGAGGACTGAATACTTGAGAAGGATATTGACTTTGGTATTGATCTTAGCTATGCCATCTTGAACGGTTTAACAAATTCACTTGTTTATATAATACAGTTAAACCTACGTGGCTTGTTGTTTAAGTCACAATACCTAGTCTAGCCACCGCTACACGACTATACCTTTACACATCTTCATGTAACGTGCTGCGTTGGACACTTACTGTGCCCAAAAAAGAAAAACGTACAAGCACAGGTAAATATCATTATTAATTAATTTATTTATTATTATGTCATTGTGTGAGGGGAAAGTTTGTATTTTAATGCTATATTATTGTATATTTATATGTCATTGGTGAGAATGTTATTTTGTAGTAGTGTTTGCTGTTGTTGGATATACTGTTGTTTGTGTGTTGTAGAGAAACCAAATATCTCCAATTATTGCTACAAGTTCAGCTGTTATATTCCTTAATGATCAAGATTTTGTGCTATGAAGATGTGCTGTTGTGTCTTTGAATGAAGCCCTTTTTCTTGTAAATGCAATTTTACTGTCATAAGACTGAACATTTTAACATTTTTTAACATTTTAATAATATCCCAAAAATTATGCCCGACAAGCACTTGTTGCAACAGCTTTTTGTTTTTATTATTATAACTTTGTATTTTGCAAATGTTGCATCAGCATAATGGCGTAATAAGGCCATTAACATTTCTCATTGTTGATTCATGCTTTCACGGCTTATCAATCTCACACGGACCGCCTCATACAGCCGTGCAGCCCATTATCTCCTTTTGTGTGCACAGTCTCATATCTGTGTTGTGGCTTCTAGTTACAAAGCATGCTCAGGAATCAGAGAGAGGTGCTTTCTCTTTCTTGGAATGCACCGTTTCTGCAAAGCCACTACCCTGATCCCCGTCAGGTCACCGACTGGCATCCGTCTGGACATTGAACTGTAGGTGACACCAAAGCAGGAGAAACACTCTGGAGGTGGGCAGTGGTGTAGTTGCACGCTTGTTTTATTGCTTGAACTGAGCGGTAGGAAGAACACAAATGGCAGAGAGGTGAAGAGGTTGGGAACATAATTCTGAAATGCACAGATAAATCAAAGTGTGCAAGCACAAAAAAATCTTCTTCAAACACTTGATGTCTCTTTTACAAACAGATCACCCCCCCCCACACACACACACACACACACACACACACACACACTAGAGGTTGCATTTACCACCAACTTTCTCTTTAATGTACTATAGCACATGCATGACTGTCTGAATGTAAACATGCTCTCAAAATTTTTGACTTTTCATGTCTGTTGGCTGGGGGGGTCTAGTTATGTCAATGACAACAGGTTACAAACGTATATACATATTCTGAAATGTTGCCGAGTGGAATGTAAGGTTATCATTCTGAATCCAACCAAGCAAATGATTAATCAATGATGTCCTTTCACAGAGGAGAAAAGCTTAGACAGTTTAACCAGAAAATATCAAAATATTAAAAAAGTAATATAAACCTTGTAATAATAAAAATCTATTTATTATTAATTAAGAAAAAATGATTCATTCAAATATTATTTTGATTAATGTATGACACTGGCTGCCTGCTTGCGTTTTAACTTTAATATAATGCATTGCGATACTGTTTTAACTTTAATATACTGGTTAGTCTTTTATTTTATATTCCATTTCATTCAAATTCCATTCCAACATACATTCAAATTTTTCTTAAACCGTGAATTTGGGTTGGCTGTCTGAAAGTTTGGTTGATTTTTTTTTAGCATTTAGCATGTGATAAATACTAATAAATAAAATAATCAATAATGTTATTAAATAATATATTTTTTCAGTCATGCTTCCTGGTTCATACTGAAGGCTGTATGCAGTTCTCAAGGCCAACAAAACATAATGCATTCTTAATTTGTCACACTTTAGTTTGTAGATAAAATGATCATAAAGTGCACTGAGGATTTTGCAGAGGACCTGATTGCTTGGATTGCTTCTCTTTTTTGTTTTGGAAATTCCTTCCTTTTACCTGTACATGGATGGCTTTCCTAAATTGCATGAAGGAATGCAAGGTCAAGTGATTAAAGGAGCTGATATTTCAGTGTAAGAAGTATTTAGTATGTGAAGCCTGACTGGAGGAAAAAAGCAAAGTGGAAAAAGAGAGTGACAATTTGTGGTTCTGTCTACAGGTAAAGCTATAAGATTAGGTTCTGTGCAGGTTCAATAAGGTCATGTATGACATCTGAAAGATCAGGTCAGATCAGGGTTCCGATCACAGCAAAGAGGAAAACAACTGACTTGTTAAAGTATAAAATTAAGTTGCAATATGTTGATTTTGTGTTTTTGTCTCCCTCTGCCGGTCGTCAGCGGGAACCGTCCCCGGAATACTAGAACTACGTTTCCCAATAGCCCCGTACCTGGGCCACGCCCCTTCCAGGTGGCGGCCATTTTGGCAATTAGAACTCTTATTTAAGCACGGTCCAAACAGACATTCAGTGCGAAGTCTAGCGATCTCATGCGTCCTGTTCCGAGCGTTTTTCATTGTGTTGGACCTCTTGTGTATGACCTGGGCTGTTTACCGCCTTCTGATTGTTCTCTGCCTGCCCTTTATTACCACGGACTGTTTTTGGATTATCCCCGGTGTTTGCTGCCTGCCCTGACCCCTGCTTGGCTACTGTTTACGTCTCTGGATCTCCTTCACTGTACCCGTTCACCCCTGTGTGATCTTTGCCTGTTAAACGCTGAGCCTGTTAATAAAATACCACTAATGGATCCCTTTGTTGCAATACCACCTTCTAATGTGAAAGACCCCTCTTGTCCTTTAGGCTCTGAATGTGG
Organism: Yasuhikotakia modesta; assembly: GCA_036877545.1. NCBI lineage: Eukaryota > Metazoa > Chordata > Actinopteri > Cypriniformes > Botiidae > Yasuhikotakia > Yasuhikotakia modesta. The sequence goes on along the minus strand of JBAJNP010000255.1, from coordinate 25,953 downwards.
GATAAATGTTTCTTTTACCTTAATGTGAAAGAAAGGTGACCATTGAGAAGCACTGACTCTATCGCTTAGCTCTCGCCCATACATGGGCCTTGCAGCCCACCTCAAACTGAGCCTCCACCTCCCACTGACAATAAGCCATCTTTACCGTGCTTTTGTATGAAATGACATGCTGTTTCCCCTTTGCCTATTCAGAATGGATTCTTTGGCTCAGCTTGTGTCAGATTTGGGAAGGCATGCCTCATTCTGTTTGGTTAAGATGGAACCAAATCTCTGTAATAATGCCCCTCACCCTGGAACTAATTTCAGCCTTTTTTTGTAAAGATTACACACATTTTTGTATTAGAAAATAGGTTAGAAGTGTGCAGAAATGCAGAAAGAAAGGTAAAAAGATGCCAATCAAGATGCTGGCAGTTCCATTCAATCCCTCTTCTGCAAAAATCAATCTTGTATTAGCAAAATAACATTTTTTGTCAAACAAATTGAAGGCGTCTATTAGTACAATAGACGCCTTCAATTTGTTTGACAAAAAATGTATAAAGCTTGTGGGTTATAGACAAAAAGACTGACTAACAAAATTATGATTTTCCAGCTGGTTCTTTTGATAGATGCCATTTCATCTAAAGATTACAATTAACTCATATTGTAACACATTTATTAAAGTATAACTTACAATATATAATACAGCTCTGGAAACATTTTTGGGAAGCTGAAATGTAAAGTATGATTAAAAGCCACCGTCTTGACAGTGTCTGTCTGTGTATTTGAAACAGAGTGTGACAGAGTGCTAAAAACTACTCAGGATTGTGTGATAGACAGCTAAGCCTCTTCCACATATTTCGTACTTCCTCCTACACACACACACAGACTTGGGCAGCTGTAGTGCTTATGGTCTTGATGCAGATTTCACGATCATGAAATTTTGTTTAGTTGCATGTACCTTTCCTTTGCATTCATTTATTTAACAGATGACAGGGAACATTCTCAGAACGTTGGCTAATGCTCTGTAAATGTCTCACATATTTATCAAAAGTAAAGTAAGTAAAAAGAATAAATAGAATATTTATAGTAGAATATTATATCTCTGATAAATATATATTCAATTAATATTGATAAATACTAATTTGTTATTATAGAGTAAAAAGATGTTCCTATGACCAAGCAATAGTTAATACAACATCTAAAAACTGGATGTTTTGTTTATTCCTAATACTTTCAAAAAACTAATAGAAACTAATAATGGAATGCTCTCACAACCTAAAATTGTTTACTGGCCTGTGCTGCATATAAGCAAAATTGAGAATGTGAATTTCATAATAATTAAACTATGATCTCTATTCTGCTAGCTCTGCCATGAAGAACAGATTACATTTCATTCATTATTTCCTCCTTCTTAGTTCTCATTTTTGCATGTGCATATTCATGCGTGGTGAGTCAGGATACATTGCACTGACAACAAGCACAATTGGTTCATAACCAAACATAATTTGTCAGGTTTGAAAATGCAGTTGAAGAATGAGATTCAAGAGCTGCAGTGAATGGTAAGATTATTGGTCAATAACATTGAAGTTTAAATCTGCTCTCAAATCAGTGAAATCATATTGCCTTCAATGTCACACCACCAGAACACTTAAATATAGTGGTGAATGAAAGTCCTTCGTATCTCCAACTGTACATGAAATAATGAATCATGGATATATTACCTTATATATGTTTATTATAATGAATAATAAACATATATAAGGTAAAATATATATATATATTTAAAAAAATATATACATATACATAATATACATATATATCCATATCACAAGTGTGTATCACAAGGCCTTGCAAGACTTGAAATATAAAACACAATGAATATGAACCATTTATGATGTATTTTGAAGCTCCTTGTCACTGCTTTTATTAAAATCAATTCTTCCTTTTGTGTCATTTAGGTTTGAGAATTAGCATTAGATTAGTAAATAATAGCTAGATTTTCTTGTTTAAATTAGTTTTAATTAAATATATTGAATTCAATTATACTGTGTTTCGTGTCAGGGCTGCTTATAGCAGATTTCTCAAACTTGGCTCATACAGTCAGATCACTCAGAATGGTCTATGTTATAATGCCTATATAATGACAGATATGTAATGACACACTTTGACTGCTCTGCTTCCACCACCCTGCACAGTTTCTGGCCTCACTTTTTTGCCTTGTTTGTGGGAGTGCTCTCCTGTGCTGTCTCTACTGGGGGTCTTGTAGTAACTTGAAGGGCTCTCTTCAGCACACACATGAAACAAGAGCTGAGAGAGTGTCTCTCGATGAGTGTTTAAGTGATGTCTGTGGCCGTATTCTGTTACTCTGTTCTCTCCCCGACCTCAAACACACACACAGCATCAAAGCGCATTCTCCATCAATGCCTGTGTGCTGATGTCAGTGCTACAGAGAGCATTTTATTTGGTCTTTTAAAAAGACAAGTCTGCAATTGAATGCATCTCCGAGAAGTCAAATGCTAAGGTTTCCAATGTTCTCACATTTCAAAAAGAAAGTTTAATGACATTAGGCATGAAAGTTGCTTTGCCTTCAATTTGTATAACACTGCTTTTGGGTTTTAATGAGTGAACATTTCATTTTTCTTTTAAAAAAACTTAAATGCAATCCTTCATACTTACGATTTAAAGCCAGAGATATTCCTTCCTTCTTTCTTTTGGGTCTGTTCAAATTTTTTGTAGTTTAAACAGGAAGAAAGAAACTAAAATTAAATTGTTCAGACTGTAACCATGATGTAACCAGGTTTCAGTGGTTATCTAAGTGGTTATCTAAGTGGTTAAGTAAAATCTGAAAATAATGCGTCAGACTGAGTAGCCAAAAATATTAACTTGCAGTTGGTCTAAGGAATTAGATTTAGCATGACTGAAATTGATACAGTTAGATGAAAAATAAATACCTGCTTAAAGAAACAAGATTCAATACACAATATATATATTATAACTTTTATTACACTTATTTATTTCAAGTTGGAAAAAAAGATCCTTATCCTTTTTATGGGACCCCCTCAGGATTACTCATTGCCAGTGACAGTTATTTATAGCCCCCTTTAAAAACATGAAATGTGCTTTTACATATTATTTTCTGTTTGCTGATGCCTCCTGATGCATTCTTGTGTATCACCAAATCAGCATTGTGAGGTCATACATTTCCAGTGTGAATAGTGTCATGGCATTTATGACAGAATTCAGGAGGTCCTGTGTCAGGTGAGAAGCGACCATTCAGATCGAAGGCATGGCAGCTCACTCTGGGTATTTATTGTCAGTTAATATATTTAATGTAATAAATATATCTAATTTTATTTTAGTCAGATTTTTAGTTTCCCCTCAGGATTTAGATATTATCCACAGGAGTCTTAGAGGTTCTTTAAAACAGATTTTTCTGATCTGTGCCATATCAAACAACCACACTTTAAATAATTTCTTAGTTAATCCCATGTGTTCTTTAATGTCTTAGGAATGGATGTGAGCAGGAGGTGACTGCAGGTGGAGATGTAGATTGTGGAGGTGAGGAGATCATTCAGGATGAAGAAGGAATGAGGGAAGGGGAAGGTGAGGAGTGAAATTAAAAAATTAAAAATTGTGAGAACCTGATTTTTAAAATGCAACTTTTCTGTTATGGTTAAAGTGTGGATTAGGATTAGGTTATGTTACGCATAATTAACTATATAGAACTATATAAGAACTATGTATAAAAGTCTATAGACAATAGAAGAATATGGAATGTCCCTGTTTATATAGTTAAGTATACATGTTGGTGGGTGACTGTGTGAGAGTGTTGCGGGATTATTTTGGTCTGTAAATGTAAATCTGGTTGATCAAATCATTACTAGCATATCTTGCATGCCACATTTGCTTTGTAGTGCTGGTTGCAGAGGCCATTGAGGGTGGAAAAAGAGGGCTGGACTAGCTGGATGAGAAAATAGAAGATGGAAAATTCCTGCGTGAAGTGCAGTGGTTTGTGATCAGGTGTGAACTGCAGAGAGATCAGACGGACAGGGTGGGGAAGAGAGAAGGGGAGGGAAGGAGTCAGAGGCTAGACAGCTGCCTCAGATCCTTTCTTAAACCACCATGTGACACAAAAACCTACATGAAGGCTCTGGCTACATGTCAACCATCAGGCTACCTGGTTGTTCTCAGTCTATTAGGAGGTTGTATATAAAAGGCCTGTGCAGATAATTACATAATGAACACAGTTATATGAAATAGTTATCGATTTATATAATTGTTAATAGATGTTTGTGCTTGGCCACACAAAAGATGCCAGGGTGTTTGTGTAGCAAGTGAATGTTATGTTTGTTAGGTTGTTTCTAGAGATTTGTAGGAAGTTGTTGTAGTTTATAGAACATTGTATCTCAGCTATGTGTTTGCAAGGGCATGCTGGGTGACTAGTACATGGTTGCTATGATGATCTGATGAGTGGTTGCTTAGTGGACCAAGACAAAAGTATTTTCTCATGAAAAACAAAACTAAAATCAAAATGCAAATCATTACAGATATTCAACTATACGAATAGCATATATATGCTATATGAGACATCATATATTAATTTAACTTTAATAACAGTGCTTATATACTGTATTTTACTGGGGGCTTGTTTTCGGAATGCTCTCCTCATGGGGTGAGTTGTTAAGGCGTTAATGTGTTGGCAATGTGAAGAGATAATTTTACCAGAAGAAAAGTGCAGCTATACTTGCTGTCTGCTTTTAACAGAAATGTATTTTATTGAATTATTTGCACTCTTCAAAGCACACAATAACTTTAAGTGGCTGTGTATAGGAATAAAAACAGAATGTAAAAATTAGATGCTTAAGCTTGTACTCAGTAGAACTGTTAATTGACAGTGTGTGTGTGTGTGTGT
>JBAJNP010000255.1:10674-21012 GCA_036877545.1 Yasuhikotakia modesta | reverse complement strand
TGTGTGTGTGTGTGTGTGTGTGTGTGTGTGTGTGTGTGTGTGTGTGTGTGTGTGTGTGTGTGTGTGTGTGTGTGTGTGTGTGTGTGTGTGTGTGTGCGCGCTGATGACAACATGAGTCCATATGACTGTTGATGAGACCCTGAAACGTCTAGACTGGTGATATAACAGTGGTATGTTCCCATTGAAGAGCAGGCCATGTCAGTCTGTATGCATTTTTTGAAAAACTGTTGTTGTTGTTATTTTGTTATAACTTTTTACATAACAATATAATTTCTATATATATGCCCCTTCCATTTGGCATATAATCCTTTCTTTATGATGCATCATTGCCTCATCTTATAATGTTCTTAAGTGCTTTTACAATTATAAATTACATAAATTACAATTTAAATTACAATTATATAAAGTACTATAATATAAAGTACTAATATTTGCACACAGCTGTTCTTTGCTTTGCTTGGGTTGTCACAGAACTTGGGGTATAACCAACACACAGGAAGCCATTTTGTGGTCATGTGGCAATAAAACCATCAGAGCAGAAAATTATTTCACAGTTTTCAGAGTTTTTTTGTCCGGTTGATTGTTTTATGTATAACTGTCAAAAAACATTTAAAGAGCTTAGTTTGTGCATTTTAAACTAGCTTATAACAGTGTAATATTTTTGGTTATAAGAACTTTTCTTTTTTTCTCTCTGTCTGTTCACTGTACACTAACATTTTGCCTCTTAAAAATAACAAATGTCTGAGTGTTTTTTTTTTAACAAAGCAGGCACCACTTGTCATCCTGCTCCTTACTGTCTAGCTATTATAGCTTATATTTAACAACTATTATAGCTTATATTTATATTATAGCTTAATTTAACAACACAACCTTAAGTTTCTGCATATAATTTGGTCTGATTTGGTCCCTATAGTCCTCTACATACATACACACACAGACACACGCATAATGTTTTCTGTTCTCATATATATAAGCATGAGTATGAAATGATGACAGATTATGGCATAACTGAGGTAAAGTTGCATGTAATATTGGATCTGGCATGTAATATTATAACTCAGGCTGAGTATATTTATACATACATGTTGTGTCATTCATCAAAATTCAGAATAATCCAAATGTGACTGTACCTTGAATCATGTCTCTGAAATAGTGGAATGACCATCACCATGGAGAAAAGTGTTATTGAATTTCAGCTACTATTTACCTATTACTTCAGATGAAGAAGATGAAGAAATGTGACATCAACAACTTGCCACGTGGACGGGTACATGGTGATAAGATAAAAAGTACAATTCATGTTAAGAATTTCTTTGTTTGTTGTGAGTGTGAGGGGCTATAGACCTCATTACGGATCAATAGGGAGGTGGAACTAGTTCAAATTTATTGCCTCTGTCAGCTGTGTCAAATTTGGCAAGCTCAAATGGTCAGCTTGCAAATGGCTGGGGTAAAACTAGGGGTCAGTGAAGCACATAATAATTAGCCCTTAATCCACCCTAAATACTTCATCAGCAGAAAGAAAATATATATTTTTTGCATGGGTTTAAATGTTCTGATCTAAATGTGGTCATTACAAATCATTTCATAATTTTCATGTCAAATGGACAGTGTTCTGGTTCAGTGATAACTGACCACTCAATAATCAAACCACTGCTTGGACCAGATGCTGTAAGAAAAATCACTTTACCTGACCCTCACATACACTCATATGTTCATTTTTTTCAGAAATATAGAGGCGACCACCCACTTTCTGATGCTTTTGTCTTTATTTTTGTGGGGTCAGAATAGAGTTGCCAGTTGTTCTTTATGGTCTGTGTTTTTACGATGTGGTTTAAGCTGTTAGTGAGACCACCAGTCAACCTTTCATTTGTACTCACAGTTCACTAGTACAAAGACCAATGATGATAAATTAAAGTCCCAATTAATGTAGTTGTAATGTAGGAATTGAAATGCACTGATATAATATATCTATAATTACAAAACAGTTAGCACTTACTAAGGGTGTTATAGTAGTTAAGGATCTAGTTAACATCTGGATAACATCTGGATGGGGAAATTAAACGTAACAGGTTTAAATCCAGGTAAAGGTCAGAGGATAATCTGCATAAATTGATCCTGAATTGCTATTAAGCCCTTAAAAAGATAGTTCTCTTAAAATGAAACCTGTGTGAACTTTTGTTTACAAATTACAACAAGAGATTTTTGCTAGTTTCCATTCAATGAAGTGTTACTCAATTTTAACTTAATTTCTTATTTTCCTTCCATAAACAGAACATTAATTTTTATGAGAATTAACCCTTTAAGCAGGATTTGTAACTGCAGATGACTTCAGTACTTATTCCACGGTATATCATTTTAGACCTAAACCTGCTAAACTGACAAATAAATGACAGTGTTGCTATAGTAAGGCCTGGTTATCTCTGTGATATATCACATGAATTATTATTAAACATACTAGTATAAATTACTAACAGTAAATTTATTTTTAAAGCCCTTTCTCCCTTTAACGATTAACAGTTCTAATCCCTAGACAGATCACAGAACATTTACAGTCTGTTCACTAACCATTGTGAACTGATAACTAATTACTGTTCTCAGTTTTCATCAGTAAGGGCACACAGGGTTTGTTTTAAACTGCAATTTGTAACCTTTGTTTAAAAATGAAGAAGTGCATAACAGATTAGTGTTCAAAACTTGTTCAAAACCCAAATCAAAACAGTAAATTTGGCAAAAGTAACAGACTTTTGTTGTGGGTTTGATCCCAGGGGAAGGCAAGTCCTGATGACAAAAAATATGTATGTAATGAAATATGCAATGAATTCACTGTAAGTCGCTTTGGATAAAAGCGTCTGCCAAACGAGTAAATGTAAATGTAAATATTCTTAGTTATCTACTGTATGCTTCCAGTCATCTACTGAGAATGCATTAATCAGGTTTTCACATCAGTCCATCATTGCAGTATATTATATCTCTCATAATCTCACCCCTAAACAGCATTGACAAGAAAACAGAGGGCAGTTCTTCAATTTAAGCTCCAGGCTAAGTTGCAGTCACAAGAACTTTAAAAATCAGCTGAAAGGGCCAAGTGGGAGCTCTGGTGTGCTGCTTCTTGCAGGATAGCACTAATTGCTGTGATAGAGTGACTTTTTTTATGTCACCTGGCTGTTCTTTAAATAATCATGTATTAGCCTGTGTACTAAAGAAGATTCTGTACATGCTAATATTACAAGAATGATCAAACATCATGTTGTCTTCACACATGCCAGTGGAGTCTTCAATTAGTAATCACTCAATAAATAGATTATTATTGTGGTATGTTTTATAACTGGCTTACTTTAGAGTTTCTTATGTTGGACCCTTGCCATTTAGGACATGACTGATATTAATGGCTCAATGCGTTTGGGCCCTGTCATCGTGTCATCACTTTGACATTGAAGCTCTGAACCCAAACAGGAATCCATGTCCACATGTCATCTGAGTTTGTGACAACATCTCATTTTTAAAGGGGTTTTTTAAAGGGATACCACTGGTATATTCTGGGCCACGGGCTGCGGAAGAACTACAGTATTACCTAGGTTGTAGTTGCTAGGTGAATGCGTAGGGCTATTTCCATCTTTAAGTTAGCGCCTGTAAAGCTCCTTGAGACATGAATAAATGAGATCGGGTTTCAGAGACTCAGATCACACCGCTGCTTCGTAAGCTGAAGGGGGGAAGAAAGAAAGTGGATTGGGGGAGGAAAGACATGTAGTGTTTCATTAGAACCCATCATATCTCTTTTCCTCTGAAATGCCTGCTCCCAAAAAAACATAGCCAACACCCTTGGCATTCTGCTGGGGCTGACCGAATTCCGGTGTGATGACCAGATGCACTGCTTAAGCCCTCTGATGCTTGTCTCACATTTACACACACATTCACACATATTACCTCTGTGGATCTTCAGCTGTAAGGCATTTGCCAAAGATGTTTGCTTAACTATGAGATCCCATGGGCAAGTTGCATACACATCAAATACACATGTGTGTCATTTGTCTTTTAACAAAGATCTAAAATATTTTTTGATTATATGTGATAGAATAGATAAAAAATCTATTTGTGCAATTCTGCAAGCCAAAATGCTCCTGTATAGCTCAGCTGGTAGAGCATTGCGTTAGCAGCGCAAAGGTTGGGGGTTTGATTCTCAGGGAGCACATGTGCTGGTAAAAATTTTTTTTAACTTGAATGAGTTGCTTTGGATAAAAGCATATGCATAAATGTAATGTAAAATGGATTTTAGTTTGTTTTAGAAGAGTTTTAAAAGGGATCCATTTACATTGCGTAATATTTTAGGCAAAATTTCATATTTCTTGGAATTAATCACCTGACAGCACAAGGTATAGATGCCGACAAACTATATTACATTTTCTTATTTAAAAGCAAGAACAAAATCAAAAGGTGGAAGAAAATGTTGATTGTAGTAAATAAGAATTCCGCCTTTACAGACTTCGCAAGAAGGATAGCTTGCAGGATAGCACTAATTGCTGCAATGTGACCTAACTATCCATTGGAAAAGGAGCATCTTGTTGGTGTTATATCATTAGTACTTGATGTTGATTCCACAGGAGCTAACAAAAGCCCGCTGGAGTCCTGTGATTAAAAGCCACCATTGTTTTTCATTAGGGCTTCCAGATTAGAAAGATGTGAGCCGCAGCCCCTTTATGGAGATAGATCAACAATAAGATAGCCTTAATACACATCAAGCGTCACACCCCTTTCTTAAGGAACTTCAAAGCTTTAAATACAGAGGATAATTTGAATGCATCAGACTTCATTTAGAAGATGAATCATCAGATGTTACCCCAGTTAGGCTTGGCATGAAACTGGCACCCCCAATAACACCACAGTGCCATAACCTTATCTGCACTCTTTTTCTCACACAAACTATTACTTACTTATGTCTTCACTTGATGTTTATTCTGACCTTAATGAGACAGCTTCTGAACTTTGTAGGTTTTTTGTGGAGCTGCTAATTTTGCTGTTCCGAACTTTGTAATGTGGATAGTTGTCCTTGTGTTGATTTTTGAAAACTATAGAATAGTTTGAAACAGCTTCATAATCATGTTGCAGAATTCAGTGTCTCTGAAGAGGGAAAAGGTGAAACACTCGTGGGAGGGATCTTGAAGTTTATCAATTTGGCGCAGCAAGGGATCCAGACGCGCAGAGCTCAAAGCCTTTCTTCAGAAGTCACAGCGCCAACACAACATCAGAAACACAGTGGTCCAACAGCACGATTAAAATGAATCACTGGTTTTAACAGCTTTTTAATTATTTAGAAACAAACGTACAACACATGACTACAACATACGACGGGACGATATAATCTTCTGGACTATATGTGGACAAGTTTTTTCCCAAGTCGGATTTATCTCTGTGTATTTGTTTACTAGGACGCACATTCGAGGGGCTTGTAAAGAGCTATCGCTTCTGCAGTGTTTTTAGTGTATGGATTTAAGTTTATTTAATCAGGAGATCATACCAAACTGGATTGTCATTCAGGAAAACCCTGGATACACGATTCAGTTTTGTTTTCACAATGTATGGAATAAATCAGCGGTGCTTGTACATGTGAGTATAGAATTTTTTTGCTAAAATTTTGTATGATTTAATACATCTTATATGATCTATTGCAAAAATGTTTTATTTTATTTATTGAAAATGATTTTACTATTTTTATTTTATTTTGTAGATCTTTTCATTTCTTCGTGGTGTGGTGTCATGCACAGGTAAATTTAAAAATGTGTTTTTAAGCAGGGAAATGTATTTATAAAAATATTTTGCATGTCAAATAGCTTGCCATGTAATATAGCACTGGCACTTAAACGAAGGCCCGCTTTATGCATAGATTACATTAAACAAAATTACTAAATTTTAATTATACCTAAGGTAACTTTATATTGCATAAGCCATTTACAAAGAGACTGTAAAATGTCTGTTGTTATAGCTTAAACCATTTAAACAAAGGTCAGTGCTGGCATTTTTTAAACGTAATATTTACTGTTGCAGAGAGAGAAATATGTGATCTTATTTTCCCTTTGCATCGAAAAGGGGGAGAAGAATCACCATTCTCCTAATTTTAAGCAGTATGTGAGGGAACAGGGCTCACTGACGGACCAGCTGAGCCGGCGGCAGGTCCGAGTTTACAAGCTTTACAGCCGAACCAGCGGACGACACGTCCAGATCCAGGGTAAAAGAGTGACCGCCACAGCAGAGGACGGAAACACTTTCGGTCAGCCTGTAATTATTTAACAGTAATTACGTCACGTTAGGTTTCAGTGAAGATATGAATGTTTTTTCAAACTGATTGCTTTATTGGCTGAAACATTGTTTGCTAGTAGATTAAAAGAGATTTATTTGCTTAATCGTTTCCTTTTGTGTAGATTAGGATGTGGTAATTTGCCTCAAAAGGAAAGAGGAAATAGGAATAATTTTACTAGCCATGATTTGTGGGCAGCCAAACATGTCATCTACGAAAAATAAATATATTTTCATATTTCATTGTTCATAGGAGTGAATTGTACATTATGACTATGCAACAAATCTGAAAGCAAAACGGTATTCATACACCACTTACTATCGTTATTTCCTTTTTATTTTACATTTTAACAAAAACTGACAATATGAAAAATTGTTTCTTAGGTAACATAAAGCGAGAATTCATTTACATGACTGCATCGACCAGACTACATTAGTAAAGTTACGAATGGGTTACGAATAGAAGTGATTGATTTTACAGATCATTCAAATTATTTCTTGTCAAGTGCATCACATTTTTGCACCTTTTGAATGGTATTCATAAATATCTGTGAACATTTTAAAGAATGCAGTCAGTTATTTGGCGCTAACCATTTTTGCTTCTTGCATTGCAGCAAGACTTTATGTGGAGACAGACACCTTTGGAAGTCGTGTTCGGATCAAAGGAGCGGAGAGCGGCCGATACCTGTGTATAAACCGCAGGGGAAAACTAGTGGGCAAGGTATAATAACTACACTATTACTCTGAGGTTTAGTAAACATTAAGTACTATAAGTTAACAATAGCATAGATAGAAGCAAAACTTTATTATCAAAACTTTATTATAGCACCTTTGCAGACATTGTTAACATATACGTTGTATAGGCATCAACATTCACATAAATACATTCATGCTTGTATGAAAGGAAATATAATAATATAATATAATAATAATAATAATAATATTAATAATAATAATTAGTACAACCCTTTAAATAAAAAATAATTAAAAAGAAAAAACATGAATTGAATAAAAGTGGTTTGTAGCCTAAGTAAGCATGTTACATGCAAAATAAACAGGAAGTGAGAACAATCAGTACAGTTTATTAGTGCAGACTATTAAATAGAGTGTCTTCCAACACATACTTTACACATACCTGAACTGTATAAATGTGCTTTACGTTTGTTTATTTACAAGGACATCGAGATAAACAGAGTCAGGCAACTGTGAAACAATGTTAATGGAAACATCTTTATCAAGAGAATATGTCTTCCAGGGGAAACTGCATTCTGTGCTTGAGTAGATGATGTCTTCAGCACTTCAAATAACACAAATGCCAGGACAAAGAGCTGGTGGCTGTGGTGAAGAATAAATAATAATAGGTGCTTGGCATTGAAGTGTGACTGATAACACTGCTTGAGTCTCTTGTATAAGTACTGAGTGATATTAAAAATGTTTTGAATTCCTTGTGAAAATGTGGAAGCATTTAAATGTGCCTTGAGTTAACTAAATCAAATAGTTTGTGTGACAGATATGTTTAAAATGACATACACTCTAAAGACTCCAAGCATATCTGTTCCAAATAAGGCGGGTCACCCCCTGGCAGTGACTTCAATGTTGAAATTACATGATCAGCAATGTCTTGCTATTCAAACGAGCTGAACCAATAATTCTTACATCAAAGTAACAGTGTGAAGTGTAGAAAAACTGTTATTATTAGTGGTTTATGTAGGCAAACATTGCAACTATACACATTAAAAACATCAGGTTTAGATATGAAATATTAACATATATTGCATTCTCAGATGCTTTGACATACTGTAAAGTTGAATTGCAGTAGTATTGTAAAACATACATTCTGTTGTTAGTAAGTAAATAAAGTGAGAAGAGGGAAACAGGCAACAGTGGTCTTCATTCTCTGTGTTGAGGTGCTGCTAATACAAGATACCTTATCTGCATTAATTTACCCTCTCTTTTCATTTTTATCTTTCTCAGTTAATGTAATTATATACATAGTGTTTTGTACCACACAAGATGAGTGCATATATTGTACATTCCTTTTAATGGCACAATTGCATAATTATATTGCTAAAAGCTTAGTATAATAAAACTGTGTTAAAGAGTAAGTTAATTAATTTTACATTTAAGTGATTTAGGTGTTACATTTTTACAAGATTTGTTTAATAAAAATGGCTGTAGCTCAAATAGCTGTTCCTGTGGCTCAGTTGGTAGAGCGCAGATGTAAATTAAGTCTGCTCTCTGTATTACAGCCTAATGGCAGAGGAAGGGACTGCATCTTTACAGAGATAGTGCTGGAGAACAACTACACTGCTTTCCAGAACGCTAAATACGAAGGCTGGTTTGTGGCCTTCAGCAGAAAAGGACAGCCTATTAAAGCTTCCAGAACCAGGGAGAACCAGAGAGAAGTTCACTTTATCAAGCGCCTCCACAAAGGTCCACTTCCCTTTCCAAACCCAGACCAATCTAAATACTTTGAATTCATCAGCTTTCCACCAACCCGGCGAGCTAAACGCAACAGAAAATCTCACACTGCTTTCTAACGGCATGACGAATAAACTCAGACTTTCTATAATAAACAGAGGCAGCTTTATTTTTATATGTTTTCGTACTTAATGGACTTAAACCAGCAACACTGAATGGATGCTTATTCTCAAAGGATGACCTGTAAATATGGTAAGATAGTGAAAGAGAATGTATATATTTAAGACAGTATTTCTATTTGTGTTTTGCGTGAATATTTTATAAAGATTCTTGTAAATACATTATGCTCAATATTTAACACAAAGTATTTACCTTTTAGAGGAATATAATATGACTTTACCTCATGTGTCTTTCTCTCTTACCTCAAGAGAGGTAAATAAATGCAAAGAGTCTGCAAATGTTTCCACAATTGTCTTGTTACAGTAGGTGTTAAGAACACTTTTAAGTTGGTGACATTCATTATCTTTTTGGTAAAAACTCTAATTTGAAAGTTTTAACTTGAGAAGTTCTGCCCAGAAATTACCTTTAAAAAGGTCCACATTTAATGCTTCCCAAATGCAAGTAGATTTACTACGAAAGAAATGTACTTCTTTCCATTTTTGTGAAAAAGTATGTATTTTTTCCATTATTAGAAACTGAAACACAAAGCATGATTAAATTGTTGAAGAGTCTGTCTAATTAATGTACACAATTCACATTACATTCCACATACCACAGCAGGTATGTAAAATATACAAATGTACACCCAAAATGTAAATAAAATATACATTTTGGGTCTTGGCTGCAAGCTTCCATGTTTAGCATGTTTATAAGTTTATAAACAAACAGGTTACAAATAAATGTAAAACAATTTTTAGTTTTAACAGCAAAATGTCTAATGTAAGTCAGAATGTCTTAAAAACAGTGAGTATTGGCGCTTGTAAAAGATTCACAGGTTTACTGCTGCCATCTGCTGTAAATCTACTACCACTGCAGGCACATTTAATGAAGCCTGTGTGTGTGAGGTTAGTCCTAAAATCATTTTAAAGAGGTTTATTCTGATTTCTGGAAGTATGTACGGCAGAATTGTCATCATGTCCTGATGTTTCTATATAGACTTTTTGATATTAGATTTAAATTTGTATTCTCCTTGACAGCACCATAAATTGTAGATTTAAAAAGAGAAAAGAGAAACGAGTGGCCATCATTACTTTAAGAAATTAAGGTCAGTCAGTTCGGAAAATTGCAAATTCTTTGAATGTGTCCCCAAGTGGAGTCGCAAAGACCATCAGGCGCTACAATGAAACTGGCTCACATGAGGACCGACCCAGGAAAGGAAGACCTAGAGTCACCTCTGCTGCTGATGCTAAGTTCATCCGAGCCACCAGCCTCAGAAATCGTAAATGAACAGCATCTCAGATTAGAGACCAGATAAATGCCACACAGAGCTCTGATAGCAAACACATCTCTACAACAACTGTTAAAATGAGTGCAGGCCTTCATGG
The DNA here is from genome assembly GCA_036877545.1 of Yasuhikotakia modesta. NCBI lineage: Eukaryota > Metazoa > Chordata > Actinopteri > Cypriniformes > Botiidae > Yasuhikotakia > Yasuhikotakia modesta. The sequence goes on along the minus strand of JBAJNP010000255.1, from coordinate 10,759 downwards.
ACAAATAGCTGCTAGGAAACCACTGCTAAGGAGAGGAAACAAGCAGAAGAGATTTGTTTGGGCCAAGGAACACAAAGAATGGACA